>CM014089.1:33402729-33610229 GCA_004119915.2 Collichthys lucidus | reverse complement strand
GTGCTAAAAGAAGAGGTGATTTAATGCAACTGATCTGCGATTTTACAGCGTAAAGCTGTAAATAAATTAAACATGCAGGGAACTCCTTAAACACACATACTCAATCAGTTATCAGGGCAAATTTTGTTAAAACAAGAAATAACTTGGTTTGTTGGCACAAGTTTTTTTAATGATGTGTAATCCTAATTTGTTCCAGTGAACATATTTTGTGCTGGTGCTTGCAGTGTCTTTGAATGAAAAAAAGTTATATATAAATATAAATGTTTGATTTGACTTTTTTTTAGGTTGTCACTGAACCTCGACATCTGTGAAAAGATGCCTCCATGTTGCCTCTCAGTACAGTTCTATACGACCAACCTCTTGTCAAACATCTGTGTGATTTATGGGTATCAAGTAAAATGGCTGTTGCTGGTGTGATTAGGAATGGGTAGTGAATTCAGGTACTTTTATTGGTATTGACCGAATTCCACCAGAAGTACCGAATATCGATTCACATGAAGTCAATCGGTACGTACCACATTTCGGTACCTGAACGCACCTTCACGTCGCATCTCACGGGCATCAGTTAGAGTGGTGGTCACAGCGACAGCAGAGGACGCAGAAGAGTGGGATTACGCCAGTGGCAGCTTGACAATCACAGTGAGCAGCATGGCAGACCAAAAGCGCTCACGGGTGTGGCGCCATTCCTCAAAGATTGATGTAGTCTATGCACGCTGCAATATTTGTAATGCTAAGTGCAAGGCCAGCCATGGCAATACAACAAACCTAAGGAAGTATTTGGTCAAACACAAAATATTCCTAAAGGGGGACGAGTGCACCATTTTCAAAAGCTTTAAAACGCAGGCCACTTCGACTCCCATAGCAGGCACCGTCAGTAGGTTTACACCTGTAGCTGTAGCTGTAACGTTAATGTTACACTCTTATGTTGATTTAAAATTTCAGAATTCAGAAGTTTTGACTATTTTTTTTATATACAAAATAACTTTAATTACCACACATATACGTAAAAAAGTACCAAAAACATGTACAATATATATAGGTACAGAGTATCGGTACCTTATCGGTTCAAATGTGAAAGATACTCATCTCTAGGTGTGATGCAGTGTAACAGTAGTTTACATGACAGAATCCACATGCTATGAACTTTGGAACTACTGTGCAGCGTATTGAACAGCCTTATAGAATTAATAATATTGACAATAAATTAAAAATAGACATATATTTAAATTGAGCCAATCAATGATTTTGCATCAAAGGTCAGGAATCCCTGACCTTTTGACCTTTCTGGGAAATGAAGCGTCACACAGTCCATTTTCATTGTGCGCTGAAATGAACTGTAACCAACGTCTGCACGGAGAGAGGGGAAATCAATACAAAAGCTAATGGCATGTTTTATGCAGTGATATGAACACGCTAAAAACAGGCAAAGAAAATAAAAATATAATCTACTTTCCTAACATCCAATCATAATCATGCATGGATGCTCTGTTGCTCTGTGTGAACACAGCTTGCTGCTGCAGATGTGCAATATTGTTATATAATGCTAATTTAAACAAACCTGCCTGTTGTTACTCAAAGAGCACAGCTTTTTCCACAAACTACCTCAAATAAAACGATCAGTTCCTTCTTAAAGGTTGTAAATGTAGCTGCAAAGACAGCCGCTCAGTTCACATCACACTGTTTACAAACTTGGACGGGGGGAAAATTGTGTTGGATCAGCCATTGAAGGCCACATCTGAGCTCTAGAGATAATCAGGTCCTGTGTGAATCTAGTTAAACGCTGAACAGTCTGAACAGTCTCTCCTCAGGCTGCTGACAGTGCAGTTGGCCAGCTGGAGACAATTAACAAAATCAGTTCTTGCCTTCCCTAAACACTTGCTTTTGCGTCTTGGTATCGGTTTTCTTTCCTCGTTTTCTCTTACTTAAATGATACCATCATGTCAACAAAATAATAGATATGTAGTTCAAAAGCTCTTAGAGTGGTCGGAAGACTAGAAAGGCACTTTATAAGCACGGTCCATTTACCATAAATCAAACAATGAACAGCTCAATCACACCGCTGAGCCCTATCCTTTGGATAACAAAGAGTCTATGACAGGACACAGATGTTCAGTCCATAGGTGCATTCACACGTTCATCAGTTGTGTCTAAAGTCAATGTACTGTGAGGATGGCGCACTCATAATCGGTCATCATGAAGCTCCTGGAGACCTGACCAAGTCTTCACCCTATTCAGCAGACTATCCCTGACATCTTTTGCAGGAGGATAGGACAGTCAAAGACAAGACTAACATGGCAGAGCACAGGAGAACATGCAGCAGTAATCCCTCCGCCTTCTCCTGCTTGGTATGTCTACTTTGCATGTGAAGAAGGATTATGGTTGTTAGCTCTCTAATGGCCTATGTTGTGTTTGTGTGAATCTGCATGAGGCTGCTAATCAAAGAGACGAGCAGAGCAGGGCAGGAGCACACAGAGTTAAACTCATCAGGCATCGCAGACTCATTTCTAAGGTTCACTACACAAAAAATAACAAAATCCTGTTTGTTGGAGTCTAATGACATAAAATCAATTTAGTGTGTTGTTGCTAGTAGGTTTTGTTTTTCAATGGTGAAGTGTTTACACAGTTTGAAGTTATCAAAACTCTCATAAGTGTCCCATTTCAGTGTTAGTAAATGATTATTGTTGACAAATGAGTAATTAATTAGTATGTATTGTTTAATTTGTAGTAATACAGTATGTCTCCATCAGTCACAAATCTGTGCAGCAGATTCTGAGATCAAGCTTCAGAAACACTGAATCCTACATTTCCCATAATGCAACTCAAAGGCATCTCAAGTACCCACATCTTTCACACTCCACATCTGCAGTTTGTAATGCTTTATGCTTTAAGTTTTTAGTCCCTTCACTCAAGGTGAGATTACTTATGACATCACTGTGACATCATCAGGGTTATTTTCTCGTCCAGAAACACAGTGGACATTATACAACTGTTATAGTAAAAGTACTGTTACTTATAGAGTGTGTTTAGCTCTTCTTACCTTTGCGGCCACAGATGAGCTGGGTTTCTCCAGCAGGTCCCAGAGCTTCTGTCTCTTGTCGGGGCAGCAGCCCTGCTCCTCCTGCTCACCCTCGTTCTCCCTCAGTGTCTCTGCCTCCCTCCTTAGCTCCTCATTCATCTGCTCCTTCTTCTGGTGGTACCGTGCCTGGCAGCATGACTCCAGGTAGATCTCGTCAATTCCCCAGTAGTCTAGCTCCTGTCCAAAGGACAGTGCGCACATCTCCTCCATCATGTGAAGTTTTCCTGTTCTGTAGAAGTTGAGGATTGAGGAGAAGGCCACCGGGTGCCGGTCGAAGAAGTACTCGTTCTCAGTGAGGCTGTAGTCATCACAGAGCTCCAGCAGTGATTCATGGGTGTTGCAGTCCCTTAGCTGTCCCAGGCGGGTTCTGGGCAGCCGGTCCAGCGTTCTCCACAGGACTTCATGTGTGAGACCTCCGACATTAAGTCTGACCCGCCGTGAGCGGGCCTTGATGCGGATGATGTCGATGGGCTCAGGGGGCAGCACAGGAGTGGCTGCGGACCGAGGGTTGACTTTGGGTGTGCTGAAGCTCACTCTGTCTGTCATGTTTGCTCTGTCTGTGCTGCTCTCTTACTGGGGATGGGTCAGCTCAATCAGAGCCTGGAGTGGTGTGTGTGTGGTGTGTGTGTGTGTGCGTGTGTGTGTGTGTGTGTGTGTGTGTGTGTGTGTGTGTGTGTGTGTGTGTGTGTGTGTGTGTGTGTGTGAGAGAGAGAGAGAGAGAGAGAGAGAGAGAGAGAGAGAGAGAGAGAGAGAGAGAGAGAGAGAGAGAGAGAGAGAGAGAGAGAGAAAGTATCTGGAGCTCTTGAGACTCAGTGAGATGATGATGGTGGTCAGAAAAGGAAAGTTTGCCCAGGCCCACCAAGTTCACTGGGCTGTGTTCAGACCACTGAACTCCTGTGCTGATCCTTGGCTACAAACACAACAGACATCATATTAAACATTAGACTAACAAAAGTTCATTTATTCATACAATCCTAAATGACCTCTAGAGCCTCTCCAGTGACGGCAAGATGTGCTGCTACAGAGAGAAAGACAGAATCCTGTCTGTGTCATCATGGACAGAATAACTTGCCAGGTTGTCCTGAAGAACAAATGAGTTACTAATTCTTAGCCCTGTCACTTTCTCTGCACACTCAGTTTGTGGATCACAGCTGTCTCTTTCAAATGTAATGTAATGTATACATTTGCTTTATCAGGAATGTGCAACAAAAAAGCACAACATTAAAATAAGATCCCTCTACAAGACACAGCATTAGTCACTTAATATCATGCTTTAATGTTGCATATTTCCAAACTGATTTTCAGTTAAGCTAAATTAAAATTCAAGTTGAACTGTCACATATCATAATCATACAGGTACAGTCCCAGTGAAATGCATTTCTGTCAGCTCCTGTCATTTGTTCAAATAAAAAGAAAAGGTGTCAGAGGATCGTAATAAGAAATAAAAAAGTAATAAATAATCTAATTACTTAAGTAATTTAAACAACACCTTGATTGTAAAGCAAATAAATATGTAATAATTATATTGTAGTAAAAATAATAATGATAATAAAGAGTAAAATTAGCACAGATCCAGTTGACACACGCTCAGGACAGTAAAGCTTTGCCCAACAGGTGACCCAGCCTCGTGTGTCACATGTCCACAAGGCCACTATGTCTGAATTCTTGTTCACTTGATTATGTTACTCCAGGTAACAATGTGCAGAGGTAGAATGGGTCAGTTGATAAGTAATTTTGCTTTGGAGCCCTCTCACAGGGTCATCTGGTCATGCCCACTGAATCCTTAGAAGAGGCAGAGCTGAGGGGTGGGCAGGCACTGGACAGATCAAATCTACTCGTGCAGGGGTTAAAAAAGTCTTTTTTCAGCAGTTTGTTTTTTAACCACTGCTCATCATGTTTTGTATATAAAAAGGCACTTCATAAATCACTGTCAGAACTGTTCAACTGAAAACACACAACGCTGCATTTTTACAATTTTGAATCCATCATTAAATTCAAATTGGCTGTGTCCGAAATCACTCACTCATTCCCTACTCCCTACTCCCTACATAGGGAACTAAATGTAGTGGACTATATAGTGAGCTTAACAGAAGAAATGTTCGGACACTTCTCTTGGCACCGGTAATTACGTCATTGCTGTCGCATAATTAA
This sequence comes from Collichthys lucidus, assembly GCA_004119915.2. Taxonomy (NCBI): domain Eukaryota; kingdom Metazoa; phylum Chordata; class Actinopteri; family Sciaenidae; genus Collichthys; species Collichthys lucidus. The sequence continues at coordinate 33,605,002 of CM014089.1, read as the reverse complement.
AACGTACCACATTAATGTCGTCTCACGTAATACTTGTCCATTTACTACTGCATTGTTATTAAATTACAGTCTTTTGATTACTGTCCTGTACGTTTTATTTTTGTGTTTTGTTTTCTATATTTGCATATTTTTATATTTTGGCTCTTTAGTAACAGAAAGTTACAGTGTAATCTACTGCAATGTTTAATTATATGCTGTTCGTTTTACACTTTTTTTAAATGAACGTAGAAAGCAATTTTGCCTAGTTTTGAAATGTGTAATAAAATAAACAATATAAAATAAAATAAAATAGTTTGTGTTTTATCAATAATTAAATTATTGATGATCAGGAGGAGAACTAGAATAGTGAGAGGGAGAGAGAAAGGAGAAGATGCGCTGCTCTTCTAAGACTAGCAAGACGTCGTCAAATTAGCACCTTTTTAATTAGAGTAGATATCATTTTCTTTAATTAATTTAATAAACCATCCTCCGTCAAACTACACCCCCTGCTGACTCCCGTCCATCTGCCATATTTATGTTCCTTTCCGCGCCCAGAGAACTTCTGGCAATGCATGATGGGATATCTTGCTTCGGTTAGGGACCATCGGATGTTCACTACATTTCGCGGTGAATTGTGGGATACATTCAGTGCACTATATAGTGGACACTAAACATTCGGACACCACTACAAAATGGCGTGGTCACTATATAGTGCACTACATAGTGGTTAGGGAGTGATTTCGGACACAACCATAGTCATCATGACGCAGTACAACAAAGACGACACTGTATCTGCAATGACCTGCGTCTTTCTTATATGTGATAGATTTGATGAAGAACACAGGCTTGTGTTTCACTCAGGATCTTCGTGATTCTCAGCAGCAGGCAGCAAACTGCAGTGATCACATTTAGCTTTGTTTTGATCAGTCACTGCTGCTCACAGTGGACTGCCATCATTGTCAGTGTGACTGTTGCTTTCTCCTTCTTTTACAGAAGTTCATGACAGATAACATTGCATTAAAAAAGGGATAAATAACATGAAACATGATTTACAAAACATATATTCACAGTTCTTCATTGATTTTATTAGAATGATTTTAGGAATGATGCATGGCTGATATCTTTAAATAAACATTTTGAAAGAATCCCTCTGCAGTACTCTGAGTACTCTCAGAAGTTCACTGAGGCGGTCTACTGAAATATCCTGATCAGCCTGCATGTTCACATAGTGATACATGTCTTTATTCAGCTCTTATTCTGTGGCTGACAGCTACAATGTTAAAAAGACTATTTTACAGCAGCCCGTAGAGCGCTGTCAGCATTCTGTTGGTTTACTGAGTTTTACATCAAATCTGAGTATTTACAATGGAAAGTCTAATTTCAGCCACAGTCTGGATAGAAATGCTGGAGCTGTGATCATCTGTTCAACCCTGGAGACTCATCAAAACCAGAAAGTTTGTTTCATTAGAAAGAATTCTGTCATTGAAGCACTGTATCATGGAACTGTCTAACTATCTTTCAGACTTTTTATTCAACAAACACTATTTTTTAATTCTAATGGGCGGCCAGAGAATGAACAAATCTAAAGTGTTTCTTTTCTTGGAGGTCGTGGTGCTGTTGGACCATAAAGGCTTATGTTGCCTTTAGAAGTCCTCTGACTGCTGGGACCTTTATCTGATTGTGTAATGGAGTTCCACAAATCCCAGTAGTGGCATTATGCTCCGTCTCCTCTGGCTCAAGTCTGCCTTAGTTAATTATAGCCTGTCTATCTTCTCCTGGGACATGGCTCATAGGACACAGGGCTACGTCAGGAACCAGGCTGCTACGTCACTACTAAAAAAACAAGTCTTATCCAATCGTCCCTGTCCAAAACCAATCAGACTTCATTTCTGACATATTTAGATGAGCTGACTCTACAGTCTCTGTCTTTGGTTTATTAAAGCGCCATTGACTTGACTATCATTCATCATATCAAGTGTAAGATCACACACTGACTTTCTTTATCAAAGCAGAACAATTGAGCCGCACTTTTAGCCCACAATAAGAACCCAGAGACAGAGAGAGAGTCCAGCTCGTTGAGAGATTAGCTCAGGCTTAACGTGAGTGATCCACAGCAAGTTTCAAAAGTACAAGGACATAAAGTGAGCTCTATGTGGAGCAGCACACAGCAGTTCATACAGTTATCGTTAAGATCAGCTTATTATCCAAACATATGTCAATTCAATTCAAGTGAAGAAGTCAGAGAATGTCTCACCTCTCTGCGAACAGCTGATGCTCCGGAAAAGCCCAACTTCCACGAGGTCCCACCATGACAACAGTCACTTATCTCAGCGGCTTCGCTTCTCCTCCGCCTGCTGATCTCTGAAGCCTCCCGAGAGCACCGAGAAAACCGTGTGACGGACAAAGACGATCAGATGTGTCAGAGCAGGAGACGAAATGTCCCGGGGAGTGAGTGTGCAGCGCCGAGCGCCATGAGGAAACACACAGACATACACACGCGCACATGCACACACAGCAGATACAGAAAGAAGTGTAAACCGGATGCCCTGAGGAGGCACCGAACCTGAGGAGGAGAGAATAAAGGGATGAGAGAGAGAGAGAGAGAGAGAGGAGAGAGAGAGAGAGGAGAGAGAGAGAGAGAGAGAGAGAGTAGGGGAGGGTGGGGGTAATTGGATTGAGGCATTCAGCACCAAGGACAGCTCCAGATCAACAGCTTCTACAAACACACACACACACACACACACACACACACACACACACACACACACACACACACACACACACACACACACACACACGCACACACTTCCCTTCCTTCAGGTCCTCCAGGGGTCCACAGGACACTAGACACAGGAGAAGGAGAGGACCGGACGTGTATCAGTCGCCGCTGAGAGGAGAGCTGGATGTCATCATTACATTTCTCCACAAGACATTATGATCTCAATCTCAAGTTTCCTTTCTTCTCATGTGTCTCCAGAGTCATAAAATAGATTTTTCTCATTTCCCATCTCAGCTCCACCCAGAATCCACCTATCACACTCCTCTTCTGAGCTGTCCATCCACATCCAAACAAGTGCCTTTAAAACAACTTCAATCTACAACTTCAGTGCACCTAGCATCAGTTGAAGTCTCAGTGTAACAACATGTGAAACACACGGGACGAGCTGCTGGAGTCTCTGAGAACCTCTAAGAAACAAGCATCAGATATTATTCTGTCTCTGCAGCCTCAGAATGATTGCATTCCTGATCGTGTCCTGATCACATTCTGATCACATTCTGATTGTGTCCTGATCACATTCTGATTACATTCTGATTGTGTCCTGATCACATTCTGATCACATTCTGATTACATTCTGATTGTGTCCTGATCACATTCTGATCACATTCTGATTGTGTCCTGATCACATTCTGATTACATTCTGATCGTGTCCTGATCACATTCTAATTGTGTCCTGATCACATTCTGATCACATTCTGATCATGTCCTGATCACATTCTGATTACATTCTAATCGTGTCCTGATCACATTCTGATTACATTCTGATTGTGTCCTGATCACATTCTGATCACATTCTAATTTTTTCCTGATCACATTCTGATCATGTCCTGATCACATTCTGATTCTGTCCTGATCACGTCCTGATCACATTCTGATTGTGTCCTGATCACATTCTGATCGTGTCCTGATCACATTCTGATCACATCCTGATCACATTCTGATCGTGTCCTGATCACGTCTTGATCACGTCCTGATCACATTCTGATCGTGTCCTGATCACGTCGCGATCACATTCTGATCACGTCATGATCACATTCTGATCACGTCCTGATCACATTCTGATCACGTCTTGATCACATTCTGATTGTGTCTTGATGCTCTGACTGCCTGACTGACAAACTATGTTACAGTCTTAACTTGTATTATAGAACATAAACATTGAATCTGATCATAAGTCATAAAACATTTGATACTGAAATGATGTGCTTTGTATTTGTGACTTTGAACATCATGTAACCTCAGGCCTGACCAACAGTACACAGGACAGAGCACATGAGGAAACGTGTCTGTGTGATACTTAAACAACAACGACCAGTCACAAACAAAAATTCAGTTCAGGGTTCTCCTCAGAACCATGATACACTGGTTTTAAAAAGCATTCATCAAAATAGAAACAGAAAACAATGATACAAAGTCATGAGGAACACCTTTATTGACAAAGTCACAAAAAATTAGAATGATAAAATAAAGTGCCTGTAAGATATTACAGAAAGTAAACCTGTGGGCTCTGATGACAGTGTGCGGTCAAACCAAATATGTGTTTAGCACAGCTCACTGTCTGAAAGTGCATCAACATTTACAACTAATTGTCATAGCAGCCATTTAGCTGTCTGCTGTAGTACTGCACGTTTAATGGCTTATTGATCACTTATTAATGAATACATGTAGACATGTTGTAGTTACATGGTGTGTCACTAGGTGGCAGCATGTGGAAAGAAAATATGATGTTGATCTCTTTTGCACATCTTCTAAATCTTCATCACATGTTCATGGTGACTTTTTGAAAGCATATATCAACATGAGAATTGTATTAACTCATTCATTTATTTATTTAGCACCACAGTTTGATTTCTGGCAGTAGGGACACAGTGACGAAGGTGTATTTACACCAGCTTTACTTCAATGTTTGAATGATAAGCAGATTTAGTGCTGATGCAGTAAATTATGTCATTTTACTGAAGCTTCAGATGATTATGATTTACTTACTCAGGCCCTCTGAAGACTGCGAACCATGAACAACAATTCTTTTCTGCAGCATAGTACTTTAAACAACTTTAGTAGTTCAGTTCTATTAAAGTTGACTCAAACGTTCAGTTGGTTAAATATGAGAGGACTCAAGTGGAGCTGTGAGCAGCCTACAGATATGAATGTATTAAATATGAACTGCTCATCAGCTGCCAAGTGATGCCAGCGTCATTTTGAGTAAAACATATCTGAGCTGTGCTGCGACCTGTTCTAATTCTTCACGATTCATGATGATGACACATTTAATTAAGACACAAAGTGGATTTTACACCCCCCTCCCACCCCCCAGTGTGTTTGACTCTCCATTTAGACTTAGGTGGATGAGTTTTCACAGTGCCAAGCAGCAGAACAATCACTGGCCAAGTGGAGCAACAAATAACAGAGCCCTGAAAGTTAAGACATGATGTCACACTAAGGTGAAGTCAAGCTGGGTTTTTGTCCTGTCTCATCATTTCCTGTTTTATTTTGAAATTTACCTGCCCTCTCGTTTCAGGTCACTTACCCTTCCTCATGTGCCTCGGTCTGATTGTCTTCCCTGCCCTGATTGTTTCCACCTGTTCTCCATTACCCTGTGTATATCTTGTCTATGTCTCCCTTTGTCCTGTGCCAAAGTGTTTTGTCTTCCGATCGTGCACCAAAGCCGTTTCCGTTTTTGTAATTTTCTTCGTCTAGCGTTTGTTTTATAGAGATTAGTTTAGTTGTTTTTTCAGCCTCCCTTGGAGAGATTTCAGTTAATGTTTTGCAGCCTTTGATTTTCCCTTTTTTGAGTGATTTTGCTAAATTTTTCATAACCAGTTTCGAGTTTTTCCTTCTTTTGTTTTCCTTAGGTCAGTTTTTCATAGCCTGTTTGTTGTATCACTCTGTCGAGAGGTTTTTGTTTTCTCAATAAAGTCTGCTCACTGACACCTCAGCATCTGAGTCCTGTATTGAGTCCGGCCTGACACATGACAGCAAGTCATTCTAATGTTGATGATGCATACTGTTATACAATATTTTTCATATCCATCATTTTTATATGAATAGAAAGGGAAATAAGGGGAAAGAGAGATGGGGAACAAAGGACCCTAACTAGATTCAAACCTGTGGACTCTGGGGTTCATCGTCTTAAACGTTGAAGGTGCCCCACTAAACATGTGCAGTGTTTTTCTTGTACTAGGAAAACAAGAGCAGAAAGATAGAAATATTTTCTCTTCATTGTTCAAGTTACATTTGCTCACGGCACTGATTCCCAAAGTAGGGGTTAGGACCCCCCAGAGGGTCATGAGGTGGCAGTGGGGGGGTCGCAGGAAACTTTTATAAATAGCATATTTTAGCCATGATTGTAACCAAACATAAAAAAGTAGTTACTTTTCAAATAAAAAGCCATTTGATTTTCTTTGCCCCTTCTGACTCCTGATGTGATTACGACAGATTAATGACATTAGCAGCAACAACATTAGCTAGGTTCTATTAGCATCGTGCTAAACATTACGACATGTAACATAGACAAATCACGTAACATCTGAGGATAGTGGGGGTCGCAAATCACTAATCAAATAAAATTTTATTTGTATAGCCCAAATTCACAAAACACATTTTGCCTCTGAGGCTTTACAATCTGTACAGGGAGTGACACCCTCTGTCCTTAGGCCCTCGGTTCCAGTGAGGAAAAACTTGCCCACAAAAAACCTTTAACAGGGAAAAAATGTGGAAGAAACCTCAGGAAGAGCCACAGAGGAGGGATCCCTCTCCCAGGACGGACAGACGTGCAATAGATGTCTCATGTACAGGACAAATCAACACAAACATATTGTACAATTACAATGACTGACAAAATGACAATGAATTACAATGAATGATAAAATGACAATGAATGGGCTGAAAAGTTTGGGAACCCCTGGTTTAGCATGTACCCCGCCTCTCGCCTAATGTCAGCTGGGATAGGCTCCAGCATAGACATATATACATAGATGCCGCATTGAGCGGGTTGGTCGTTGGTCGCGATACGTAAACGGTGCCGACATATTGGATAAGGCAAATCTGCCCATAAACTAATAAATAGAAATAGACTGAACTTCATAAAGCGCCTTTCTACAAAGTTCTTCAAGTTAATGTCTCTTATACACCCATTCACACACACACTAATATATCTGGGAAACAAACAGGCACCAAAAACATTGTATGTATGTTTCTAATGCTGAGTGTTTACAGCTACTAATGTGTGTAACACTGTTACTGTGATGATAAATATTGAAATATTTATATTTAACATTTAATCTGTGTCTATAATAACCAGATCCTGAAATGTAGATGTGACATGACCCCCAACCCCGTATATATATATATATATATATATATATATATACGGGGTTGGGGGTTACAAGAGGTTTAAATATAATCATCATATCGTCGTATTACTCACATCATTAGGCAGGGGCTTGGCCTCTTGGACAAGCTCGGAACAGTCCAGTGACATGGTTTCCTGTGCCTTCTATAGAAATGATCTCACAGTGTTGTAAAAAAACATCGCTGATTCCTTCACATTCAGAAAGGGAAGAACATCTTCTGCATAGTGTTGAATTATGGCAGGGGTCGGTAATTAGCGGCCCGCGGGCCAAAACTGGCCCGCCATCAATTATATCTGGCCCGCTAGATGACGTTGATTTATTTTTAAATATATATATATATTTAAATATATCTTTTAAACCTCATGTTTCCTCATGTTTCCTGTCAAAATACAACAATTCCACAGATTTCACAACATTTATTGAAAAGTAGCTGATAAATAACGTGACAGCAGCTAGAACATCCTTGCAGCCTCTTTACTTGACGCACAAGTCGGAACACTAATTGGCACGTGCGTGTGTGCGCTGTAACCAGTGGAAAATAAAAGTGTGTGTCCCTGTTGTAACGGACAACGTGAACAAATATGTTACTTTAAAGGAAAAAAACAAAACCAAACAAGGTCGGCTAATATCAAATGTGAATGTGAATGCACATCAGCGGCAGATCTGCGCTGCTGTATACATTAGTTATGGCAGGTTGCTAGGGCAGGTTGCCTGTTTCATGACAGACGCAGTGGGCGTAATAACAGCACATAGAAGCAAAGTAATCTTTTAAATTAAATTAAATGCATTTCTAAAGTTAAATAACGTTTATTTTTAATATAAGAGACAAGCTTATACGTCCCCGGGGCAAGGTTATCATCGTAAACGAAAACGAACGAAAAAACGAAAACGATTACTGAAAAAAACTCCTCGTTAACTGAAACTAACTAAAACGATCATCAAATTAAAAAACTAAAACTAAATAAAACGAAAATGTTTTTGAACAAAACTAACTGAAACTAACTGAAATTAGAAATGAACTGCCATTCGTTTTTCGTCTTTGTTCCAACCTTGCTAAAGGCGATAAAAAAAAACAAAAAACATCGAAGCGTCTTTACCTCCATTGACCACGCCTCACGCCAGTCAGAGGCAGACCGGTAGAGTGGGAGACATGGCAAAGGTGAAGAAGAGGAAGGCCAGCCCTATATGGGACTACTTTCAATATTCCAGTGAAACGGACAGGAGTGTGTGCATGGTGGAGGAGGATGGGAAGGTATGTGCAACGCAATTAAAAGGAAAAAATCCCATGAACTTGAAAGTCCATCTCAGAAGTTACCACAAAGACGCCAACTGTCGCTACTTGGCCCAATTAGCTGCTAGTGCTAGCCCCATCGAGTAGTCGGAGCGGGGAAACGCCAAAACTGTTCGACTTTCTAAAATGCCGGAAAGACAGCTGGTCTGTTAATTCACAAGAGCATTCAAAGAGAGAGGAAGCTCTTGTGAATCTTTTCGTTCACACTGGAATGTCGACCCGCCTCTGCGAGACACCGGCTTTTAAAGAATATAGCTGTGCACTTGAGCCTAAGTTTAGGGTCCCAGGGGCTGCGCGCCTGAACAACCTCATATCAGCGCAGATGGGGAACGCAAAAAAAGGTTGAAAGAAATCCTGAAAGATGCCAGGAAGCTAACCCTATGCGTCGATGGATGGAGTAAGAAAGGGTTGACCGCATCTTTCCTAGGTGTGTCAGCCTGCTTCTACCATCCACCTGGAGGGCGGGTATGCCACGCTCTACTAAGCTTGCATCGCTTGGACCATCCTCACACAGGGGAATGCATTGCTCGCTGTATCGATGAGACCATGGTGGCATGGGATATCGTTGGAGACAAAGTGCTGCTTGTTGTGACTGACAATGGCTCGAACATTGTTAAAGCAGTGCGGCTGCTTAGCGAAAGACCTCGTCAAGAAATCGACACACAGTACACGGCTTCCACCTGGAGATGGACTGGATGACGTATTGTGGGAAGAGGAAGAACCAGAGTCAGAGTCTGACGAGGAGAACGGGGATATCAGCGAAAGTGGAGACTTTGGTGAGTAGTACAGTTATAGCCAACACGTTTTGTGGCTTGCTCTAAGATGACTGTGTGTGTGTGTGTGTGTGTGTGTGTGTGTGCGTGCGCGCACTGAATATCGATGCCATTTCCCTGATGACTTACCACTTTTTTGAAAGATATATTTTAAGTAGGCGTAGGCATGTCTCTTACCGTGTGTCTGTGTGTGTGTTGTTGGGCTGTGTATTGGGAGTTGTGTACTATATATTTAGACTGCATTTTAATGCTATATGGACACTGTGTGTCTGTTTTGTGTCAGCTAAGTATTGTGTGCTGTTTGTGTGTGTGTACTATATATTGGCTAGATTAGGCCTACTTTGCATATTATTTCTTCTTCTACGGTATGTGTCACTTAGCACATTTGGAGTTTGGAATTTCAAAACTTATGCATATAAAATTTGTAGTAGGTTTCAACAAGGAAAGTCTAAGTCTAAGCTTAAGTATACACAGGATTCACACAACATTGTTAACTAATGTGTCAGGGAGATGACATGTAGAAGGTTTTCCATCTGAACTCTTCTTCAGTTATACAAATAGAAGATTAAATGTATTTAATGGGGAACTCTATTCAACTCCTGTGAAACAAAACTCTAAAGCAAATTTAAGTATTCGAATTGATGAAAATTAATTGACATTTGAAATGTTCAATGTGTTTGTTCTTCTGTCTTTGTTTAGAACTTGATCTGCCAGATGATGGCAAATTCCAGAGGATGCCATGCCTGGCCCATACCCTTCAGCTCAGCCTGAAAGATGCTATGAAGCACCCAAGCACAGATCTGCTTTTAACAAGAGCAAGAAAGCTGGTACACTCAGTGAGAAAATCATCGTTGGCAAACGAAGCACTGATCAAGAAGTGTGGTAAAACCCTGGTTCGTGATTGCAGCACACGATGGAATAGCACATTTGATATGTTGCGAAGGCTGTTGGAGATCAGAACAGAACTGAACCAGGTACTGGAGGAGCTGGGCATGGACACACTTCTCACAAGTGATTGGTCCAAGATGGAGAACCTGGTCACGCTGCTTGAGCCATTTGCCATTCACACAGACCAACTTCAGAGTGACAGCCAATCACTGTCACAAGTAGTGCCATGCTTGCTCAACCTTGAGGCGCACCTGCAGACCACTACTGTTGCTGCGAAGCCACTGGCGCAAACACTACTTAAGTCCTTCAGAGAGCGCTTTGCTGGCATTCTGAGCCCTGCTTCCCTACAATTTGATGCAACACCGGCAGCTGCTTGCCTGCTTGATCCAAATGTGTCAGTAGTTCTTCTTACACCTGACATGTTGCCACTCAAAATGGCCGCACTGTCTTTCATTCAGAACATGATGGAAGCTCAGTACAACCAGTGCAACCCACCAACAACTCCTCAGGACGTTCGCAATGAAGCTGAAACACCTTCAGCTAATGCTGTCTTCCAGAAGTATCGCTTTCTTGCCACTCGTATGGAAGTCAATGTACTTTTCCAAAATGGCCCTGAGTATGGATCTCTGATGGCAGAACTACGGAGGTATGAGGATGAAATCAAAAGTGGTGTGTCTGATGAGACGCCGCTGAAATTCTGGCAGTCCAGAGAGGCTGTGTACCCAAAGCTTTCCCCTCTGGCACTAGATCTCGTCAGTGCCCCTGCCTCACAGGCCTTTGTTGAGAGAATCTTCTCATTGTGTGGATTGTTGTCCTCTGGTCTGAGGAATAGAGCGACTACATCTCTGGAGCAACGAGTTTTCCTGAAGATAAACAAGGACTTACTCATGTAAACCCATCTCTCTGACATTTGCATATATGTGCATAGATGCACATAAATCAACATTATCTCTCACACATACAAAACACTGACATTAACGCACACTAACCTTTTTCTTTTTGTTTTACATTTAAAAATGAGTTGTTGTTTTTTTAAATGAGTGTTCTTTACTACTGGTTGAAATTGGGAGTTCTTGATGGCTGTTGGCTTTTGACATGCTACGTTTCATTGTGTTGCAGTTTTGGAATGTTTTTCATTGGGATTGGGATGATCAGTTGTGTGTTGCAGAGCTGCAATGTTTATTTTTGTTTGTTTATTTTTTTTTAACACAACTAAGGTTGGTCATTTGATTGTGTAAGCCACAGGTTCTGGCTGTGTTGGAGAAATGGGACAAATGTAATGTCTTACATTATCCATGGTTTGTATTAAATAAAGCCTTTTTGTTTTCATACTTGAACATTTGAATCTTGTACTACACAAATTCACAAGGTATGGGAAAACTAAAACTAATACTAAAACTAACTAAAACTAAACCATTTGACAAAACTAAAACTAACTAAGACTAAAATATTTGCTCTACAAATAACTAAAACTAAATAAAACTAATTAGATAAAAGCCAAAACTAACTAAAACGAAACTATGCTGAAAAATCCAAAACTATTATAACACTGCCCCGGGGTCGTATAAGCTTGTCTCTTATATTGATGGAATGCAGCCCAGAGCCCGCCCACCCATCCACCCACTCATACATTATCTGTAACCTCTTCTCCTCATCAGGGTCACAGTGGGGCTGGAGCCAAGAGGCAGGGTACACCCTGGACAAGCTGTCCTTCAGCTAAATAATAAAATGACAGTTTGACAGGGTCCAAACTTAATTGACGGCGCTTGTGCCCATTTCCAGGGAGGGCACAAGTGAGTCTGAGGGCGGGCACGGCACCCCAAAGCCCGCCCATGACGCCGGCCCTGGCCCTTATCTTTGGGAAACCTACATAGAATCAGATCAATCAATCAGAGTAGTTACTTCGGGCCAATTTAGGTAAATAGGAAAGAGTTCTTGGTTGTTTGGGTTTACCGCGGGCATTCACAGTATTATGCGCAGGACTTTATAGTATTAGACACAAAGTCAGCAAATTCTGTTCGTAAAATGACGTTATAATGGCCAAATTCAATAAAAAGTAATCTTTCATTCTTTTTTTTTAATTTTCTTTATTATTGTTATTCTCACATGTTACATTACACAGCTGGTATTGAATTCTTGATTTACAGTTAGAAGTCATCATATAGCTGTCATCATATAGTTGTGTAATGTTAAAAGTAATAAAACCTGCATACATTTTTATTTTTTAGGAACAAACCAACAAACCAACAAACAAACAAACAAACAAAAACAGTGAAGAAACAGAACAGGATGTATGGGCTTATTGCAGCGGCTGCATTCAGTTGTAGGGAGACCAAGCATCAAAATGATAAGAGATTTGAAGTGCATGCACATAAGAGTATGTACATATAAAACACATAAGACCTGGTAGTCCTTCAACCCAACGGGGGAATAACCAAAAGAGTAAGTGGGTGGAGACAAGTGATTTAGTTTCTAGGATGTGACTGTGACGTTTGTACATAGGAGACCCATTTTGACCATGACCTTGTAAATTTATCCATTTGTAGCCGTAGTGAGAAAGTAATCTTTTCCATTTTATAAATTTCATCAACAATAACTATCCATTCCTCTATTGTGGGGGGGTCGGGCCGCAGCCAGCGACGCGTGATGGTTTTCTTGCCAGCAGAAATCAGAGCACCAAATAGGTATTTGTTGAGATGTCCTGTGAGAAAATTAGGTTTTGAAATGGTATGGTATTTTTATGTGAAACATGTTTTCTAATATTTTGTGCATCTCTGACCAGAAATTTACTGTTACTGGACATTCCCAAAATATATGCCAATGGCTTGCATCCCGGCCCCCACACATCCTCCAGCACCGTGGGTCCCCCCCTGCAAAGTGAGCTTTCTGTTTAGGAGTTACAAAAAATCTGATTAAACATTTCCATGCAAATTCTCTCCATGTATGCGAATTGGTGCATTTCCATTGAAACTCACAACAACTGTACCACTCCTCCCTGGGCATTTCAAAATTCCCCTCCTTCTCCCAGTTATCTTTAATGTAGTCTGTAGAGTAGGTTTTTTTAGTCATGAAGCCCTTATATATTCTAGATATAATACCCTTGGTTTGCTCTGATGAATAAGCACATAGTATCTCTTTCAGTATCGGGTCTTCTGGATCCACTGTGTATTTTCTAATTACCTTCTCAAAGTAATTACGTAGTTGTAAATACCTGTAAAAGTCCTGCTTTTCTAAAGAGTGATCTCTTTGCAGATTTTGGAAACTTTTAAGTTGTCCCTTGTCTATTATTGAGTAAAATGTTGTCCCTTAGTTATCCAGTTTTTAAATCTAAGGTCCAGTTGATTCGGTTTAAAGTCAAGGTCGTAGGCGCACCACCTAATTATTCCCAGTTTGTCATGTAATTTATACGTGTCTTTAATTGAGTTCCAGGTTTTAATTTGGAATTTTGTCCATGGATTCTGCAATTTGGTTACAAAGATCTCCAGGTCTTTATTACCCAGTACTGCCCAGAGTGGAGGATCTTTAATAAATGAGAGCTCGATGTCTTTCCACCTGGCATGGTAATCTTGGTTACACAGGTTTATCAATGGTCTGACTTGGGCTGAGAAAAAGTAATCCTTTAAATTTGGTACAGCCATACCTCCCCTGTCTTTTGATAGTTGTAATGTTTTAAACCTTACTCTGGGTTTTTTCCCCTGCCATATGAACCTAGAAATAATGTTGTCCCACTCAGAGAATTGTTTTGTGGATATCTCCACAGGAAGGGCCTGAAACAAAAAAAGAAATCTTGGGAGTATATTCATTTTTATGGTCTCCACCCTTTGAGTAAAGCTCATAAAGGGGTTGGAATTCCATCTTTGTATATCCAATTTTATTCTGGTAAGGAGAGGGTCATAGTTAATCTTTGCCAACGTAGAAATGTCTTTAGGAAACAGTACACCTAGATATTTCATTGCATCCTGCTCCCAATTCAGACGATATTTATCCCGAAGTTGTTTAGATGGAGTATAGTTATGTGTTAAAATTTGGGTTTTTTGAATATTTAGTTTGTATCCCGCATATTTACCGAAGCTATCCAAAAGTTCAGTGAGTGAGTGGACGGGGTCTTTGAGATATATTAATATGTCATCTGCATACAAAGCTATTTTGTGTTGTTCCCCATTTATAGTGATACCTTTAATATTGTCAGATTGCCTAATCCATTGAGCGAGAGGTTCTATATAGATTGAGAAAAGGAGTGGAGATAAACCACATCCTTGTCTAGTGCCCCGTTCTAATTTAATAGTGTCTGAGAGGTACCCATTTATTTTAATGCGGGCAGTTGGATTATTGTATAGGGTACCAATTCCCTCAATAAATTCTTTATGAAACCCAAATCTCTCTAAAGTCTTATACAAAAACATCCAACTCACAGAATCAAATGCCTTTTCTGCGTCTAGGCTCACCAATAAGGCCTGTAACTTATATTTTTGAATATGGCTTAGAATGTGTAATGAACGTCTTATATTATCATGTGTTTGTCTCTGGGAAATGAAACCTGATTGGTCTGTATGGATAAGATGAGGGAGAACCTTCTCAACTCTCTTGGCAAGGATTGATGTATACAGTTTGTAATCTGTATTCAGGACAGAGATTGGTCTATATGATCCACAATCCAGTCTGTCTTTTCCCTCCTTCGGTATAACCGAGATTGTGGCTTCTGTCCAAGTGGGTGGAGTTTTCCCTTCCTTTAAAGCTATATTAAATATATTAAGGAGAATTGGTGTCAACTCGGTCCTGAAGGTCTTATACCATTCAGGAGAAAACCCGTCTGGCCCCGGCGATTTATTTGATTTTAGCCTTGAAATTGCACTGTTCAGCTCTTCCTTTGTTATTTCAGCCTTTAATTGTTTGTTTTTATCTTCTGATAGGGTGGGTAAATTAAGAAATGATAAGAACTGTTCAATCTGTTGTTCATCTAATAATTGTGGTTGGGAGTACAGTTGTTTATAATAATTTTGGAACGCCGTTTGAATTTCATGTTGCTTATATAGCAAAGCTTTGGAAAGTGGATCCCTAATTTTGTAGATTGTATTGTCTGACTGCTGTTTTTGCAATTTCCTTGCCAGCAGTTTAGCAAATTTCGAGCCAGATTCGTAATACTTTTGTTTTGTATAAATCATCTTCTTTTGTATTTCTTGTGAGTATAGAGCATTAATTTCCTTCCTAACTTCTTTTAATTTTGAGTTGAGGTTTGGGTTTGATCCCTTCTTGTGTTTTGTCTCAAGTTCTTTTAATTCTTTATTTAATTCATAAAGTCTTAATTGTCTTTGTTTCTTTTGGTAAGCGCAGAAGGATATAACTTTCCCTCTCATAACGGCCTTTAGTGCATCCCATACAATTTCTGGGCCAACTTCCCCATTATTATTTACTTCCATATATTGTTTGATTTCTTCTTTAATTTTTGTTTTAAATTGTTCATTATTAAGAACATTTGAATTTAACCTCCATAGTGTATTTCCAGGATTATTATTAATTTGCAGCATCATTGAGAGGGGTGCGTGATCTGACAAGTCGATATTACCTATCTCGCAATGATGTATTCTATGGCGATCTCTTTTGAAGATGAAGAAGTAATCGATTCTGGAGTAGACATTGTGTGGATGTGAATAATGTGTGTAATCTCGGTCTGTTGGGTGGAAGTCTCTCCAAAGATCCAATACTCCCAGTTCTGACATCAGAATCTTAAGTTTCTTATGTATAGGGGTTTGAATAGAATCTTTGGAGCCATCTAGTCTGGGGTTGAGGCGTATGTTCCAGTCTCCGCCACATATAAGTATACCTATTGCCTCCGTCATTAAGTCAAACATTTTTCTGTAGAAAACGAAATCACTACCGGGGGGGGCATAAACATTAAGTAGGGTTATTTGGATCCCTTCTATCTTACCTGAGACAAGTAAATATCTTCCCTCGTTGTCCTTTACCTCTGAATTTTTTTCAAATTTAACTCTATGAGAAAGTAAAATAGCTACCCCTCTCTTATGGCCTGATTTACAAGATGAATGGTACACCTGAGAAAACCCCATTCTTTTCAGCTTTTCATGCTCTATAGGGTTAAGGTGTGTTTCCTGTAAGAACACTACATGTGCGTTCTCCTTTTTCATTTTACTCAATATCTTGTTTCTCTTAATTGGGTTCAAGACTCCATTTATATTAAATGAAACGATTTTAATATCATGGTTAGCCATGGTCTTCTATTTGTGTTGCATATGGCTGAATTCTCCCTACGTCGTGACTACTTCTTGGGCCATCATACATCCTAAAAGCTCTCGTGAACATCGAGAGATAAACATAACACAATAATAACAATAATACAGATCTTAACCAAACGTCCATATATTCCTTAGAGTTTTTTGCTTCCAATGTTGAGGCTCTGTCTTCATTAGCCTCTGAGGGGCTCCTGATGTCCGTGCGCCCATAAAGGGATGTCCAGCTCTTTAAGAGTAGGGCCCTTTGAGATGACTGCATAGGTCTTAAGAGTTTCTGTGTCCCGACCATTATACACTGTCTGTTTTTTTTTAAAGTAGGAATATTCAGGCTTCAAATCAAATAAGGGAGAACCATATAGGCTTCAGGCACAAAGGCAATTAAGATCAATCTAGTCCTTAGAGTCCTTAAATCATAAACTAAATAAAATTAAACCAGTCGAATCATAAACATAAGAAAATACAGTGTACACCGGGACAGACTTATCTGCAGCTTTTTCTTGGTCAGGTGGTTGATTGTCCCTCACTCTGGATGAGGGTCCCGTCTAAACTCTTGGAGTTTCTCCTTGAACTGCGTCTGGGAGGCTTTTTTCTTTTGAGGTGCTCTATCCGGAGTGATCGCTGCTCCAACCCGGCGGTGCCCTGCCACTTGCCATGTAGATAAGAGTTCAGTCTCTCGTTCGTCCGGGCCGTCTGGGGCTGGTATGATGGTGGCGGGAAAACCGCGCGATGCCATGTCCTCCGTCGCCTCGGTTGCGCTCTGATACAGGCGGGTGCCGTCGTTGTAAAAGACCCGTAGTCTCGCTGGGTAGGGAGTCTGGAACTTGATCTTTCTTTCTTTTAATATTTTCTTTGCTTCCGCGTATTCAACACGTCTCTTCAGGATCGCTGATGGGTAATCGTGGTCTATATAGAAGCGGGTGTTGTTGTAGAAAACCTCTCTTTTTTGCCAGGCTCTCCGGATCACCTCTTCTTTCATTCTGTAGCTCGCAAACTTAGCGATGATGGACCGGGGCTTTAAATGGGTGCCGGTGGGTTTAGGAACCGTGGCTCTGTGTGCTCTCTCAATTTTTAGCTCTGTATCTGGTGGAAAACCCAGCGGCTCTTTCAGTAAGTTTTCCAGGAAAGATGTAACATTGTTCCCCTCCGCGTCTTCGGGTATGCCGTATATTCGGATATTGTCTCTACGGGCCCGCCCTTCTTGGTCGATGAGTTTAGCCTCCATGTCAGCCTGGCGCTGTGAGAGCCGTTTTACTAGCGTTGACATCGCTTGTAATGCCGTTTCTGCTTCGTCGATTCGGGTCTCGGCTTCTGCCAATCTATCATTCGTCTTGTGCAGTTCTTGTTTAATCTCCGCGAGTTGCTGTTTATTATCTCGCCTGAAGTCTCGTATTTCGTTTAGTATGCCGCGCAGGCTAGCATCATCTTCTCCGTCCTCGCTCATCCCGCATGTCGGGGAGCTACTTCGGCTAGCAACGTTTAATGGCATACACTCACCAATATCTTCTGTCGTGGTCATGTTTTTCCAACTTCTTGTGCTAACCCTGTTCATCGTCGCGTTTTAATACTCACTTTTTAGTTATCTCAGGGGTTAACAGAGTTAATTCGTGAAACCGTCGGGGAGCACAGAAATCAAGCTGCCATCTTCGTTACGACCCCGGAAGTCCGTAATCTTTCATTCTTAACTGTGAAAGGTAATACCATGAGATCTAGTTTGTACTGTAAACAGCTTGGTACAATTCCACACAGCACATGAATTAGACATCTTCTCCGTTCGCTCCAATTCTGCGACCGCTCGACTTTGCCTTATCCAATATGGCAGCGGCGTCCACGTACGATTTAGCGCTCAATGCGGCGTCTATGTATATATGTCTATGGGCTCCAGCCCTCCACGACCCTAGTGAGAAAAAGCGGTTACAGATAATGTGTGTGTATGCATGTATGTATGTTCTAAGTCAGGGGGTTCCCAAACTTTTCAGCACACGACCCCTAAAACAACGGTATCAGTGATTTGCGACCCCCACTATCCTCAGATGTCAGCTCATTTGTCCTCGTTACATTTTGTTATGTTTAGCACAATGCTCATAGACCCTAGCTAATATTGTTGCTGCTAATGTCGTTAATTTGTCATAATCACACAAGCAGGTCAGAAGGGGCAAAATATCGAAAGGCTTGTATTTTAATTGTAACTACCTTTTTATGTTTTGTTACAATCATGGCTAAAATAGATTTCTAAAAGTTCTTAAATTTTATTTGATTCCCGAAAATCATCTTGCGACCTGCAGAAAGCAGATCCATTATTTTCTAAAAAAGAATCATTTGTCTTGTTTGCTGAGGAGCAAGTGCCCTCTAAAGTCCATACTAGTAAGTCAGAATAAATGTGTGTTCTGAGTTTGTTAGACCAAAGAAGAAAGTGTTATTAAGCACCTAGCCAAATTTGAATGATTAAAAATATCAATAAGTTTATGACAATCTGTGTCAGAATCAGTAAAAATGATTCTCAGCTCCAGGACTCTGGGGGCGTGTCTGCTAAATGTGCTGAAGCAACGCCCACTTATTGAGTGCAGTCAAGCAGCCATTTTGAAGTGATTGAAATGTGTCAGAGGAGTTCAGAAAATGACTTGACATGATTCGAAACACTGAGTGAGATGAATTCAAATCTAGCTCTCTGCTCTGGGTGGTCTCAGCGTGTCATCGAGCCACCCTTTAAGGACCGCCCACAAAATCCTGGACTGAAAACTGGTAATAAAAAAAAAAGTTTGAATCTCATTCTTGAACTCACATTTCAGTAATATATCGTTCAAAGTGTTTTTAGCAACTATTTTACAACATATTTAATGTATTCTGAAATAAATCTCAGAATTGTCTTTACAGACTTCAAGAAGCGCTTCTAGTTAGTCTGAGGGTTTTATTGCAGCGGCGCAGTAATTGTGCTTAACTGTTTTAATCTTCATCATCTCTGCTCATGTTGTTCCCTGGTGGTGGAACCAGTTCCTACCAGATCAGGAGCGTCCCTCTCTACCTTTAAAAAACTCCAGAAGACCTCCAGCTCTTCAGACAGGACCTCCTCTCCTAGCACTACTTGACAAATCTACCCTTTAAGTACTGTCACAGCACTTATTACTATACTAACGCTTCTTGTCGCAATGTACCTTGATTGTTCCCTTCTCTGTAAGTGGAAAGCTCAATGAATAAATGTAATGATTATTGAATTGTAGGAGAATGCTTAAACATTTTTAAACTATATGTGCTAAAGTCTGATTGTATCACAACAAATTAGTTTTTGTAATCAAGGATTCAAAGATTTGAGTCCATGTTGCTTTGTGTATGTAACAGTCTTCGTCTCATCTTTTAAGACACATTTGTTTATGAGGGTATTTCCCATGATGACTTACGATACTTTTGAATCGATCTACCTCATCGCAAAGAGACAAATCAGAGACCAGCCAAGATTTCAGCATCCTGAAAACAGGATGAAAATCAGATTTACTGGTTTACAAAGTACACAAAATTCCTTCCATATCCATATATCATTTATAGAATGCCTTCCAAGATTTGTGCATCATAATGCAGCTTTAACATTAAGACTCAACATCAACAGGTGTACATGCATTATTAAATAAACCAGAGGGAAAAAAACACATTGGTTTTAGAACATATAAAATTGCATAACTCAGCCTATCAGCATTGTATATTTTAATAAAAAATAATTAAAAGGAACTAAAAGAGGTTAGACAAGCAGTAAAGAGAGGGGGGGGGTGCTTCAATTACATCTACACTTTTAAAAATCAAATTCAACACTTCTTTTTTCTTTTTACTTGTCAGATGAAAAAGCAAAGTCATGCTTTGTTTTCTGAACAATCTGTGCAGACACACAGTGGAGTGCATACAGGAAGAAAGAAAGTACTAGAAGAGGGAGAGAAGGGAGGGGGGTCTGGTCATATACATCAGAACAATACTGTGGTCCCAAACACTGAAACACCGCCACCCTGAGCCAAAATATAAGGACAGCTCCAATTCAGAAATACATTACCCAAATGCATAGAAAAGTCTGCATCCAAATGTTCTGATTTGAATCGTAGGTTAACAGATGAGTCAGCAGGGAGAGGACATGAGGGGAAACAAACAGAACCTAAGTATGTACATCCAAACAACACTAGAGCGCTATTATTACATTTTTTTTTTTGTTGTTTTTTTGTAAACTCATTCTGTTTTTTGAGCTCAAGTTTGTTGGTATGTTTGTGCTGAGGTAACTCTTCTCCAGCAGACGATCATCCGTCTTTACTTGTGTTCCAGTCGCAGCAGCTGCTCCTTACCGTTAATGGTTAATGACCGCAGCTGCCCATCTTCCTCCACCTCCACCCGTTCCTGACCGTTCTCCACAATCCTAGTGAAGAAAGGACCGTGAGGAAGAAAGACAGTACATCCTGGCCAAAGCGGACTTTACTGAAACAAACTCTCCTGAGAGAAGAACCTCAGCTCTCAGCTGAATGAACAACCCAGACCTTTTACCAGCTACTACTGTGTTCATACTGTGTGAATTCAGTCTCCTGAACCTGTATAGTGATAGGTTTGTGCGTTTCCTGTGCAGCCACCATTCAGGAGTGGTATTCTTCAATGTGACGTGGGAAGAATTTTCTCGACTACTTAAAAATGGTTCGTTCACAGTATGAATGCCCTGATCATGTTTTTTTGGCAAAGATTCGAATTGTTGAACATCTAGGAGCTCTAGGTTTTTGATTTATTCTAGCAGCTGGTATAGCACTGTTCAAAACTAAAGTAACAGAACACCTTGTAATACATCTTTTAATATCCAGTCTAAAAAGTCCTTGAAATTTAAATGAAGCACATAAAGCTGTCTCATATTGTGTTCATCAACTCGTCAATCTCTCCCTCTCCCTCCTTTATCACTTTGGTGAGCTTGATACTGAAAACTAAATATCCAGAGAAGTGCAAGTTCAACCCAGCATGGCTGGAAATGGATCTTTTGACTGCAGCGATCTGTTTGAAGTGGAGTATCTGCAGATTAATCCCATACCTGATGGTATTGTGATGCTATGTGTTTAATTTTAGTTTTTTTGCTTGACTGGAAGGAGTCTGCTGTATGTTGTCACTCTGTCCATCGATTTCAGAATTGTCAAATCAAACGTGATCCTGATCTCTGGATCCCAGATTTGACATAAAAACTGCTGTTAACAATCAGCTCTGTTCGATCTGGACCTCCCTCATTCAATGTTTCCTGATTTAACTACGAGCATCACTACAGCCAGAAATAAAAACCTTGACTGGCAATTTGTCAAAGTTCTAAGCTTTGATTAAAAAAACAAAAAAACATTCAGGGTTAGGGTTGTTATGTAGTTTATCCAGCTGAGCATATTCCTAAAAACTCATCAAATTCAAACATAGTGCTCTGAACGAGCAGCTGATTTCACTCCAGTTCTAATCTGCTTAACAAGTTTCACTAAAAACAGCACTTGTTGGATAGAATGTTTCTAAAAGACATGAAAATATGTCATTTATTAGTTAGCTGAAGGACAGCTTGTCCAGGGTGTACCCTGCCTCTTGGCTCCAGCCCCACTGTGACCCTGATGAGGAGAAGAGGTTACAGATAATGTATGAGTGGGTGGATGGGTGGGCGGGCTCTGGGCTGCATTCCATCAGTTCTTCATTAAATCAATAAACTAGTTTCCAGTCTGGTTTAAATTTCAGTGAACCTGGATGGATTTGAACTTTTGTCAACACAGAGCCAGACATGTTGGAATTTAATGAGCCTGGAATTTCATTTCCAGTTGTGTATGTAGGATAGCAATACATAAATAGAATCATACCATGTGCACTGCTGCCATGCCTGAGATATACCCGGCCAGTCTAGTTAATGTTTCATACGCAAACGGTCCTGACGTGGTCCGTTTTAGATGCCTCCACTTGGCTACGCAGGAAATACATGGCGGTTTTATTTTTGATGGATAGCCCACATCAATCTGCACACAGCAGCTCGAGCTGGCCAGAAGTCATCCACATAAAAAAAGCCAGTTGAATTTCAAAATAAAACACCCTGTGCGAACTGCTGATATTAAAACAGCCCAAAGGGAAACAAATGAACTATGTAGCATATTTCTAGTCTCTGATTGGTTTGGTGGGTGGTGGGTGTCAACCTTTTAGTCGTGATCTTCCTGCCGTTGATGATCTTGGTAGAAGTGGACACGGAACGGAAGTTGCCCATGCTTCCTCCACCACCACCTCCTCCTCCTCCTCCCCCAAAGGAGGTGGAAGAGAAAGAGGTGAAGCCTCCACCTCCCAGACTGCCCATGGTTGTCATGTGACCCATGGTGCTCATGGGGCCAAAAGAACCAAAGCCTAAGAGTGAGACAGAGAGAGTGAGACAGACAGACAGCTTGTGTGGTTTGTAGTAGAACATCACTTAACAAAGTTTAGAAGCTTATGGAAATACATACGAGTGTACCTGCATGATTACACTGAAGTGAATGTCTTACCTGGGTCAAAAGGTGAGAAGCCAGCACCAAATGGAGGAAAGCCAACATAGCCCCCATAAAACGAGCCACTTGTCCGGTTGCGATTTGCTCGGTTTTGGTGCCGCCGGCCACTTCCAAAAAACGGATCATCACCAAACGGATCTGCAGCTGAGAGAACACGTGACAATGGGACATGAGGAAGATTAGGCTTCAGGCTGAAACCTTTCAAATCTGCACAGTCAAAAAGTCGACCTTGCACTGAAAACAACAGACTTACCAAAAAAGTCTGCAAAGGGGTCTCTGCCACCGAAGAATTCCCTGAAGACGTCATCTGGGTTGCGGAATGTGAACGGTTCGTTGAAATGATCTCCGTTGTGGAAATGACCCCCTGAAACATCATGGCAACCAAAACAGTGAAAATATTAACGATTTAAGATTTATTATGGTGTTTATTTTCAAACTGTCCAGCCACTTCCATCAACATCAAACCATTACCCAGCAGCCATCTCTGCTGGACACTCCACACCATGTATCACTGATATGACACATGCATATCAACTTGCCACAGAAATCATCCTAGAGAGCCTAAAATAAGCCGATTATATGTTTTTCATGATTTCATACTTTGCTGATCTCAGTGAAAAGTTTGAAATAGTAAAAAAGATGCCTGATGATGCCGAGTCGCAAGGGAGTGAGACAGGCACATGTCGTTCTTTTAGCTTTTCTCACCTCTTCCTGTGTTGTTCCCTGTAAGTCCTTCTTTGCCGTAGCGATCATATATGCTCCTCTTGTTGGCTGGAAGAGACAAGTGAATAAACAGAGTAAAATATCAACAGTGAGAATACACCTCTAACACCACTGAAGAAGAGAGAGGGACAATGTGCTTCATTTGAACTCCACCAGGGCTCCAGACCAACTTTTTGCATTGCTTGCACTGTTGCGTCGCCTTTATGGTCACCTTTTTATTGCTCTCCATAACTTCATATAATGTGAATGATTTTTAAACAAGAATAGGGTGTAGAGAAATGCCTGAGCTTAAATGAAACATTTCAAACTCAAACATTAACATTAACAGCCCAGGGCCCGTGTTCTATCTCAGACTCGGTTGTCTCCTCTGGTTCCAAGTCCGATGCATCTTACCAGGGACCGAGGGCTCTGTGTCTTGGCTGGATGGAATAACAGTAGTGGGGCTGGTTGTAGGCTTAGTTTTATTAATGAAAAAACTTTCAATGTTTCTACCTCTCTTCATTTTCCCCTTGTTTTGTCACATTTTATTTTCTTTTTTCCGTTTCAGTGAGGCTACTCTGGCACTCAGGTCGCTCGCAATTTTTTTAACACGCACAAGTTAGAGCAGTGAACAGGAGCACAGCCAATGAGAGGCAAATTGATCTAATTGGTTTAGACCGCAATATGATCCTACCATGAGTGTGAGTTCGGTCACAGGAGAACACAGAGAGATGATGCTTTTGTAGAATAAATGTATGTTTTCACACGGGCAGCATCAGGTGCACCAGTGCGACCTAGAAAAATGAGTCGCATTCTTAAAAATTTCGGTGGCACTCTGGAGCCCTGTCCTCTGCTCCCCTCAGACTTTGTGTTGTAGTTAACTGCTGTGCAGTGTTTCAGTCCTGTCTAGTGTGTGCTTGCAGACTTGTTCAGAGAGTTGTGATACAAACCGTCTGACAGGACTTCATACGCCTCTGACAGCTCCTTGAACTTCTTCTCGGCCTCCTCTTTGTTCTCTGGGTTTTTATCAGGGTGCCACCTCAGGGCCAGCTTTCTGTACCTGCACGAGGACAAAGAGGAGACGACTGCTGCTTAATGAGAAAAAAAAATGAGGACGAGAAGAAAAACAAACTGAAATAATGTCGTCTCTGGGGGTGGAGCGGTTCGTCGACGTCATCGATTACGTCGACTATGTAAATACGTCGACTCGTAAAAGGTGCGCCGATGCGTCGTGCTCGCATGTCAGCCGGCGTATATGCGGAAGTAAGATGGCTGCTCGCGGTAAAAACAATGGAGGTAGGGGTGGGCAATGTATCGAGTATACTCTGTTCATGTAAATGTTTTAAGCCGTCTGCATTTAATTCTCCGGAGTTTTTCCTGTCACTCACTCCTGCTGCTGCTCACAGCACGCAGCACACTGCCCCGCCCACCAAGAAACGGGCCCACCCGTACGGGCCACTCGTTAGGGTGGCAGTAGCTCAGTCCATAGGGACTTGGCTTGGGAACCGGAGGGTGGCCGGTTCAAGTCCCACATGAACCAAAAATATGGAAGGTGGACTGGTAGCTGGAGAGGTGCCAGTTCACCTCCTGGGCACTGCCGAGGTGCCCTTGAGCAAGGACCGACCCCCCCCCCCCACGTGGTCACGTCAGCTGCTCCAAAATTTGACTTTATGGCAAATACTTTGAGAAAACCGGGAAAGTCAGCGCTAGCTTACTGCAGCGTGTGGACACAAAATAAGACGTGGGTGTTAAATGTATTAAATGTTAAATGTAAACATATTAAACGTTTATAAAAAAAATATATAAAATATGAGAATGGTTACAATTTGATTTTAAAAAGTGTCAAGTATGCCAAGTATGATCCTGCACTGCTTCAATGCTCATATGTACATTATGACATATATTAAAAATTCATAAAAGAAATATGACAAGTGTTAAAATGCTATAAAGAGTGTGTGTTGTGAAGGCAGCTATTTTTGGTGCATACATTTCATCTTGTTACTTTTGAAACAAAAGGTTTTGTTTTTCAAGAGATGTGTTTGAATAAAATCTTGAAATATTAAGACATGCTTTTTATTTAGGTAAATTCATTGTCATTAATCAAGTAATTAAAAACCATTGTTAGAATAATTGATAAAAAATAGTCATTAGATTAATCGACTAATCGAAAAAATAATCGTTAGATGCAGCCCTAGTCGTCTCATGTTGTTTCTTTCTCATTAATTGTAGTATTTGTATCATTCTGGCATTTTAATGTCTCAGTACTGTCAATGTATAATGTAACTCTGAACTTCCTTCAACAAAACAAAAGTCAAATCAACAAGTTAGAATTCTTTGTGTGTGTGTGTGTGTGTGTGTGAGAGAGGTGTGTAGCCAATTTAAATACAGTCACCCCCTGAACAGCTGCTTCATGTTGCTGCATGTGCATGTAATGTAGAACAAGTAGACAAAAACTCTGTTGTTCCTGCTGCTATAGGCTTTTAATAACACAATGTGAGGTGTGGAACTTTAATGTAGTATGTATTTATTTAGTCTTTTACTGGTTGTTACCTTTGTTTGTATCTGTGTTATTTATGTATGTATCTGCTGCTGCACAACACATTGCCTCTCAGAGATAATAAAGATTCTTGCACCTTTAGATTGTCATTATGGATGTTGTTGTTGTTGATTGATGAATTGTTTGGTCAGAAAAAGTCTGAAATTGTAAAAAATGATGTTCTGAAATATCTTTTGTTGTGGAAAAAGGATATTTCACAACCCAGAGCTGTTCATGCTGTTTACTTTGAGAGGAAATATTCGCAAAAAATAGATTACTTATCATGGTCATAATATAGAGCTGATTGATGAACAGACTAATTGTCACAGCTCTATACTTATCACGGTCTGTAACTGTGACCTTGTTGCTAACAGCCCGTGTGTTCACTGATCGCTCTCTACAAGCGGAATAAGTTACTGCTAATGCACTGCCAACACTTCCTGCTGCTTCACCAACTGTCAACTGTTTCACTGTTGAACTGCAGGACAGTTTTTATTGTGAAGCAGCCAGAGGAAATGCATGTCACAGAGATCAGTGTCACTTCGTTAGCAATGTTGTTCACAAACAAAAAAAAACTCTAGTGACTCTAGTGAGTCCACGTGGTCCTTCTGTGTGCACTGAGGTTACAGAGGACATTCTCTGCCAGAGGAAATATGCATGGAAGGGAAACAGAAACATCCAAGTTGTACAACAATTACAACATAATTCTATAAAAGAAGAGAAGTTAAATGATCAGACTCACACTATTGTGACTTCTACACAAAGTGTTTTAAAGGATTTTGTCCAATCAGGAGGCTCTCAGTAGCGTTCAGATCATATCATATCGTCATATTTTAGGCTCACTTGGCTCATGCTTTGTAAAGAAAACTCAAAGTAGGCAGTCTGAGGATACTGAGCACAGTAAAAAGACTGTTTCAGTCTCATCTCCACTCTCACACCCTCTGCTAAGCGGCTTGACTTCATAAATGTGTCCACCCACCCGCAAGAGAGGAGGAGATTCTTCACTAGACGACTGATCACAGATGTTTTTTGTTTTTTTTACTTTGAAAACTTTATCGACTCACGCTTTCTTTATGTCATCTGCAGAAGCATCTCTCCGTACTCCTAAAACCTGGTAGTACTCCACCATGATGAGGGGAGAAGGGGAGAAACTTCAGCAAGGAGGAACCTGAAAGAACAAAGAGAGCTGCTGGATAAAGTTACACACACACACACACACACACACACACACACACACACACACACACACACACACACACACACACACACACACACACAGCAGCTTTAAGAGGTAAACGTCAGCCAAACACACAAACTCCAGCGATGTGTCCGTCTGTGCTGTGTGTCCTGTGACCTTTCAAAGCTGAGCAATGTCCATGTATGTCCACTCCTCATATAGTGTACATGTCTATGAGCTGTGAGCAGACCATTCACAACTGATGGTCTCTTGTCACATTACTGACAATGTGCCCAAACAGACAGAAATGCTCATGGCAAGGTGTTGAACAAAGGCTCCTTTGTAGCTGCTGGTAGATAACACTGAGTCAGCCTGAACTGGTGGAAAACAGAAGCGGACAGGAGGACACAATGAGGACATTCAAGAGCCAGATCAGACATCTGGATGGAAAAAATCCCACACAGAGTCACTGGATAAAGTCTAAGTCCAGAAATGACAGACAGTGTGTGATGTCATGAGTATTGTATGGATCCAAACACTGACACAGTGATCAGTGTTGAAGTCTGCACTCTGGTCTTTACGTCTTTGTGAGGACAGCAGTCCCTGTGTGGGTCTCTGATGCTCGGTGCTGAAGTTACCGAGCTGTCTGTGGACACACACACCACACCATGTACCGTTAGCCTGAACCGTGCTACATTACAATGAACCTCTCTCTCTCTCTCTCTCTCTCTCTCTCTCTCTCTCTCTCTCTCTCTCTCTCTCTCTCTCTCTCTCTCTCACACACACACTCAGTCAGCTTCACTGATGACGCTGTTAGCTTCTTTATGTGTGTGACCCTGCTGGCTGACAGTAACGCACACGGTGACATAAACGAGTTATTCGAACAGAGCGTGCCCGGTGATGACCGATGAAGAACACGGTGTTAGTGAGCCGTGTGTGTGTGTGTGTGTGTGTGTGTGTGTGTGTGTGTGTGTGTGTGTGTGTGTGTGTGTGTGTGTGTGTGTGATCTCACCGTAAGCTGGTTACATCTTTAGCTTAGCTCCGCTTTAGTAGTAAACATCATTAGCCACATTAGCTGTCCTACTAAAACACTCTTACCCGGTTCGAGTCCAGCTGTCCGTGCTCCCAGCAGGTGTGCCGCAGACAGACAGAGAGACTGTGTGTGTTCAGGTACAAACAGTCTAAACAGGCTTATTCATGTTCAGATCAGACGCAGCGTCCCCTTCTCGTCTCTTCGTCACCCTCTGCTTTATGGCGCTCACCACAGCTGACAGGCCATTAGCGCCCCCACCTGGACAGAGGAGAGCGGTGCACAACACACAATGAACACACGGGCGTTCTTCTCATAGACATATATACATATGTATGTCATATGACATATATGTCTATGGTTCTTCTTCTTCTTCTACTACTACTACTACTTCTTCTTCTTCTTCTTCTTCTTCTTCTTCTTCTTCTTCTTTGTTGTCTCACGGCAGTCGACATCCTTATTGTTGCATATACTGCCCTCTGCTGGACTTTACTTCTTTACTACTTCCTTTAAAAATAATAATAATAACAATTAACCCAGTTAAAACAAGATATATCATTATAATCCCCCCTCCCCCCCCTTCTATTACACTCTTGAAACTCTTCTCCACTCATCCTGTCTTCCACAGAATGCTATCATCTCTTCCTCTCCCTTTCATATCCATGACATTTAACCATCACATGCTCCACTGTCTCTCTCTCCCCACAGCTACATAGACCAGTTGGATGTTTTCCTGATATACTGAGTGTGCTATTCAATCTACTGTGCCATATTCTTAGTCTGCTCATGGTCACTTGCTCTGCTCTGTTACCTCCACAACACCCCACCTCTCCAACTTCACCTTCTAGTTTATATAAATGTCTTCCCCTTTTCCTGGATTTTCCATTATTGTTTCAATTGATTGATTATTTCCTTCCTTATTAAACTTTTTTCTTTCTGCTTTTGATCATTTTACTTTCACTTCCACCTTTTCTTTATTTACTGCCTCCTGTTGTAAAACTGATACTGGGGTGCAGATGTTTTAACTCTTATAGAGAGTGTGTGTGTTTTCTGTCTTTTGCATATCTCGTCCACTCCCCTTATCTGGCAGGTGTTTACTGAGGCTGGTAGAGAGGGATGATTAAAAAATTGTTCAAGGACAAGAGAGACCGGTTAAGGGAAGTGTCATTTTGGACAAGAAACATAATGTTCATTACTAAGTGGAAAACCAAAAAAGGAACTTGTTAGTGGGAAGATGTCCGAGACAGCCCATTTTGAAAAAATTGTATAAGAACCAACTGATAATGCTCCTCAGGGAGGTGTTGCATTGTTAAACGCTCCTTCTTGTACAAGAATAATAAATTCAACTTAAACTTTGATACTTTCAACCCAGTCCTCCTTATTCAAGGGTTCTTCCTTAAAAATGTTTGTGACACCTCCTTAGCCTTTTATCTGCTTTTTCATTCCCTCGTATCCCTAAGTGAGCTGGACCCACATGAACATTATTCCCTCCCCTGCTGTGTTAATCTGGATGTTTTTTAACAGTATTTCATATCATATTTCAGCTCATTCACCTCATAATATTCAATACTCCCTTGCTTTTTTCTCTTATTCCATTCGCATGTTCTCTCCATGTTAATCTGGAAGCAAAAATCAATCCCAAGAATCGCATGCTGTTTACTCTTCTACTCTATGGAAAGTTTTTCCATATGAGTTTAACTTTTTATTTTCACTGATTCTCTTTTTTTGAGAAGAACATTACTTTTTTCCACTGAGAACTTAAAACCCCATTCTGCTCCCCATTTTTCCACTTGATCTATCCCTTCCTGTAATTTCTTAACTATGTGATCTATGTTGCCTCCCCTGTTCCATAATGCCCCATCATCTGCAAACAGATGATATATCATTTATCATTATTGTAAATGCTGTAGGACACACACTTCCCTGCGGCGTACCATTCTGTACAATATAACTTTCTGAGATCTCTGACCCAATTTTAACCTGTATGACCCTTTCCCTTAGAAAATCCATAACCCAGTAAAATAGGTTTTCCTCAATTCTTATTTGATGCATCTTAATCATAAATCCTTCTCTTGATATTTAATCACCAATACCCTTTTTTCCAATATAGTACATGAGCCTCTCATTAATCATTCTCTCCATTATTTTACCTATATTTGATGTAAGTGCTATGGGTCTGTAGTTTATTGTCTTACTTGGATCTTTCCCAGGCTTCCTGATTAGGATCAATACACAGTCTACTTTCATCAAAAAGCTATAAACTAACAGCTCCATTCATTGATCCGTCTTTGAGGGAAACTGATTAACACTGAAATTTTTAATTACAGATGCTAATCTCATTTTAGAAAGATGTTGATTCAGAATATCTTTTTATTTGGTTTCTACAGGTTTGTTTAAATGTGCAATGAGGTTAGTGGTCTTTAAGTAGCTCTTGTAAAGCCCTGATGTGTGTGCTCATTATCCTGCCACATCATGAGTTTGTAATTTAAGTTCTTTTCAGTAAGTTTTATATATGCATCAATAATGAAACCGTAGAGATTGTGGAGTGCATCAAACACTCACCTTGGACGATAAACTGAACCTTTCAACACAACACTGACATCCACAAACTCTAAGCACTGTCTATTAGCATAGTCCAACCCATTCTCCTGTACCCCTGTACTCCTTCACTGAAGTTGCGTTGAAGTTGCAACTCGCAACATCGTGAATTTGCTGGAGGGTCTGTGTTATGGTATCATTTACGGTACAGTCAGGCCTGACGCCCACTACCACTACTGCGCATGTGTGTAGGGGGGTGTGTGTGTGTGAGACACAGAAAGGCAGACGCGGCAGTGGAAGCTGCAGCCACAACGTGACCTATTTCTAATTAAAAAAAACTTACTCTCGCATTCGCCAAGAATCGCGATTCATTTTTTCTGTGAACCGGTGCGAGTCGTCACGCATTTGTACCGATTTTAATCGTGTCACGATGTATCGTTACATCCCTAGATTCGTACATTACATACAGCACGGCAAAATGAGAGAAAACTCCATCGATTTCATAATGAATATCACAAATAAATATTTTCCCCCTGGGATTATTAAAGTATTTCTGATTCTGATTCTAAAGATGAATGACACATTAATACAGATGTTTTCCTTTGTGCGCCGTGATATTTTAGTGTGAAAATGAAAGCAATCAAAAAACACTGATCTATGTGAGCTGAACAGTAGAGCAGCAGGTCGATAGTGTAGGCAGATCCATTGTTACTCCTGAGCAATCAACTCAGCTCAGTAAAACTGACAAATGAATAAACCAAACACCTTCACAGCAGCATACCTATTATTTGGAACTGTTCCTATTTCATGTTCAGTTAACACACTCCCTGTACTTTATACTATTTTCTCATATGAAAGTCAGGAAACTAGAACATCCACGTCTGAGTTCTTTTGTAATGGATCCTTGGGTTTTATTGCAGTTTTGTTCACCGACTCAGTCTGTGCGTCTAAATCATAGCATTCATAAATAAGAGGAATCTGTTAACTTTATCGTCTGCACACAAGTTATAGTGTAGTGGTGGTGGAGAAGCAGAAGGATGAGGAAGGGAGAAGAAGAAGAGAAGAATTGGAGACCAATTGCTGTAATGTTTCAAACCTTTAATTAGTAAACATACCACAGCTCATTTTTATAACTGTAATTTTATTATTATGTTGACGTAGACGTGATCAGGATGACAGTAAAACAGAAAGCTGCAATAAACAGTCAAACATGTCTGGAGGAAGAAGCATGTGTTATCATGTCTGATAGTGTCATGGTGACTGGCTTTATTTGAGCAACTTTGCAGTTGCCATGGAGGTCATGGTAGTCATGGTAGTCATGGTGATGGTAGGCACAGTGATATCTTTGAAGATGGGCTGTGTCACAC
Organism: Collichthys lucidus; assembly: GCA_004119915.2. Taxonomy (NCBI): domain Eukaryota; kingdom Metazoa; phylum Chordata; class Actinopteri; family Sciaenidae; genus Collichthys; species Collichthys lucidus. The sequence continues at coordinate 33,572,848 of CM014089.1, read as the reverse complement.
CAGAGTAGGATACTTTGTTCTCGCTGAGAGTCCCGATGATCATCTGGCGCATCTCCCTGCTGGCATCCCCGCGCACTGCGAGCAGCGCCTGTATGTGCTCCTCCCTACAGAAAGTAGACAGGACAAAAAGCCTTAGCAGTGTTGGCAATGTGGCATGAACCTGCTCTGTGATGATTACATGATCACCTAGAAAGTAGAGTACAAAAACTGTCAAAAAATCTACGTATTCTAATGTTTAACTTATTCTAACTTAATGCGTGTGTTCTTGTGTCAGAGCTGAAAGGTTTTAACTTAAAATCATAACTGTCTAAGTTTTCACATTTAAATCCTGCTGATGCTTGAAACTGGATCATATTTTATGGAGAAAATGTTTTCTGGTTTTCCCTCTGATGTCCTCCGGCTGCTCCGCCTCAACTCTCTGTGATTTACTGAGTTTATGATGGACAGTGAAGTAAACTGCTGCCAAATGTAGCTGCTGTTAGCTAATGAACAAACAAACAACAAAACAACAAGACTAAATGTGGGACTGACTTTCAGTGGTTGGTGAGAGCTTGGTAAAGTAAAAGGCTGAAAGACAGACGCCGAGCTGGGCTGACTGCTGTTGGACTAGTCAGTGAAATTAGCTGCTGCTGTGTCTGCTGTTGGTGACCTGGTTGATGTTTGGCTGCGAAGTTGCTGACTAACTTTTTATCAATTCAAGTGTAAACATTGATAAAACATGATACATTATGTATTATTCATTTGAATGGAGGTACACTCTCATGAAATTGTGTGTGTGATAGTGTATACCTGATGTCAGGATATTTAGACACCAGAGTAGTGACCTCTAGGAACAGAAGTGTAGGGTCAGTCAGCTTGAAGACTTCAGCGATGGCAGCGATGGCACCACAAAGCCAGTCTGTGTCTTCACCCTACAAGCACCAATCAACCAGCGTTAGCTGTGTCCCTCCAACTAAATATATGTTTATATTCCCTCTAATGGCATTCCATCTACACAGAAAAAGTGTAGTAGTATAGTATAGTATAGTATAGTATAGTATAGTATAGTATAGTATAGTATAGTATAGTACAGAATATATAAAGGAAGCAGTGCATGTGAACTCACTGCAGCCAGTTTTCTGAAGAGGAACTTGAACTGATCAGCCTCTTTGATCATCCTCTCTGATCCCTCTCTCCTCTCATCAGCACTTTTAAAGGTGATCCTCTTCTGCATCACAGCTTTAATGTACTCCACCACCACCCTGCGCAGGGCTTCGCTCGTCATCTCCTGAACATGTCACAGCCAACATGTCAGAAGATCACAGTAATAGTCTACTCCAACTCTGTGACTAATATTTCCTTTAGAATTGGGAGTAGTTTATTCAGATGTTGGGGACAAACGGCTAAGAGCACTGTGTTCTGCTCCCATCATACCTGGTTGAAGGGTTTCTTGATCTTGTTGAAGTCATTGAAGTAGTCCTCCACTGTCACACAGATGGTGTCCACAGCATGAGAGCCTGTCAGCCACTTCCTGGTCAGCAGCTCATATAGGTGATGCTGATCAATGCAAATGTCAAAACCGCAGCCTTTGTTAGGAACAGCCATTAAATAAACATAGATGTAGTTCAGTCCAATAAGACACGTCTTACTTCGAGGTCTAGAAAGACTTCGTCCAATAGGAACTGACATCCCTCCTTGGCCACCTCATTGAGTGTCCTCTCTATGGCAGCATCACTGTCTGTGGGCTCTGAGGACTGAGAGTACTTTCTCTTCAGACTGTTGATGGACTCCCTGATGGACACATGGAAGAACTGTCAATCCATTTCAATATGATAACGCTGGTTGGCTTTGGAGACAGGGAGATCTATCAGTTCTTATTTATCTCAGCGTGTAAACAATAGTTCATGTATAAAATGACATGACTTACTTGAAGGTCTGGCAGTTGTTAATGATGGCTATCATGTACTGTACATAACACTGAGGGAGCTGTCTGTCTCTCATGTGCTCTTCTTTATAGAGCACGGCCTCCTCTCTGTACCTGCGTACACACACACACACACACACACACACACACACACACACACACACACACACACACACACACACACACACACACACACACACACACACACACACACACACACACACACACACACACACACACACACACACACACACACACACACACACACACACACACACAAAATAAGGGGAGGTTTAGGTTTAGCACAGCAGCCAGGAAGTCAAAAGTATAAAGAAAGTTACCTGATGAGGAAAGTGTTCATCTGCTTCAGGCAGAGCCTCAGAACCTGCTCTTTGAAATCCCCGTCAATCTGTGCAGCAACCTGCAGGTTCTGCTCAAACATCTGATGAAGATGAAGAGGAGACAGAATGTGATGAAGAGAAGCAGCAGAAAACATAGTATTCACTTTCCTTTTGTCAACATACCATCAGTCACAACGGCTAAATGCATGAAAACATTCAAATTAAAATACACAAATACCTCAATTACATGAGGTCAGACCATCGGTTAACTAAACAAAACTGAATCCAGTTTCCCCTGATCATCCTTGACTAAGTTCATCATCTTAAACTGCATTAAGAATGTTCGGAATGGGCCATTTGGGGGCAGCTGTAAACACAACACTGACATATTCATAGATTAAAATGAAAAAAAAAACATCTTATGACTATAACAATGAAATTTGTTTTGAGCTGCAGCCAAGTCATATTCTCCATGTGTAATTTACGAAGGATGTTACAGTTAATGTTACTTGACACATGCTAAAAAATAGGATAAGATTTACATCCCCACTGCACTCATAACCATGTTCTCTAACGCGGGCATCAAGTTCAAATACTTGACCAACAGTGTTTTACAGCAGGATGCTTTAAAGAGCTGTTCTGTTCAAACTTTTTGTCTTTTCAATGTCATTTTTAATCTGTGAAATCAAACTGACTTTGATGATTTTTCTTTGCCAAGATTATCTCAAGTTTTACTCTTTCAAATAATTAACCATCTACAGAACTTCAGTACGTTCTTTTTCTACTTCTCCTCCTCCTCCTCATTATAATGTATAATAATAAAATATACAGACCCTTTCCAAAAAATTTTAATATCATAGAAAAGTTTACTTATTTCCATAATTCCAATGAAACGGATAAACTTCCATAGATTATAGATTCAGGGCCCACAATTCAAATGATTTCAAGTATATATTTGTTTATTTTTTACAAAATTTGGGCTTCCAGCTAAAAACAAACAAACATGAAAACAGGAATTCAAAAAAATTGAATACTGTGAAGAAATCAGCCCAAGGGCAGGGCATTAATGTTTTTTAACTGGGTGTCACACACTAATCATCTACTAAACCCAAAGCACCTTACAGACTTGACAACTGGCCAGAAGACCATCACTGATACCCTCCATAAGATGGGTAAGCCACAAAAGTAGCTAAGGAGGCTGGCTGTTCACAGAGTGCTGTGTCCAAGCATATCAATGGAAAGTCTAGTGGAAGGGCAAAATGTGTCAGGAGAAGATGCACCAGCATAAGAGATGACCGTGGACTTCAGAAGATTATCAAACAGACAAGATTCAAGAATCTGGCAGAAATCTAGAAATAGTGAAATGAGGTGGGAGTTACAGCTTCAAAAACCACCACATTCAGATACATCCGGGAGATGGGCTACAACTGTCAGGTTCCTCGGCTCAACCCACTTCTGAGCCTGAGCCAACGCAGGAAGCGACCTGACCCCTGCCCATACCGGCAGAAGCACCAAAACCTGGTTTAATCCCATGCCATCAAAGTGCTTGACTGGCCAGCCAACTTACCAGACCTAAACCCCATTGAGAATCTATAGGGTATTATCAGGAGGAAAATGAGGGCCACCAGACTCAAAAACAAAGAAGAGCTGACAGCAAGCATCAAGGAAATCTGGGATTCCATAACACCCACGCAAAGCCACAGGCTGATTGCCTCAATGGCACGGCGCATTGAGGCAGTGATTAAGACAAAGGGATTCCCAAACAAGTATTGAACATTGACGTATCGTTTAGAAAGTACCATATTTTGACTGATTTGATGTGATCCTAATTTCTTTCTTTCCTTCAGCAAAAACTGAGAGGTAAATGGTGATTTCTTCACAGTATTCTAATTTTTTGAATTCCTGTTTTCGTGGGTTTTTTGAGCTGGAAGCCCAAAATATGTAAAAGTAAACAAATAAATACTTTAAATTGTTTGAATTGTGGGCCCTGAATCTATAATTTATCCTTTTTAATGGTATTATGGAAATAAGTAAACTTTTCTATGATATTCTAATTTTTTGGAAAGGGTCTGTAATTGGTCACTCGCGCACACGCTGTAAACGATACCATTGGCTGTAGAGTGTGACAATCTGTCAATAAAAATCAGCCATCAGCCAACACTTTTGTTCTCCTCCGATCTACATTGATCTCACAAGTCGCCTCTGTCAAGTCTGAGTAACAGGAGTCCGTCGCAGCGACAGAGAACTTTAGGTCATGCATATTGAAACACTTAAAGCAAACTACATATTTACACATCCACACTCATTCTCTATTTTAGCTCATTTCTGTTCAGGCTCAGGAATACTGACTAAAGTCTGTGTGTGTGTGTGTGTGTGTGTGTGGTGTGTGTAACCTGAAAGACGATGGCTGGCAGTGTGGTCTGGTAGTATCCGTCTTGGTCAGCCTCAGGCTCTGTTTCTTTCTGCCAGTCTTTTTTATCTGTTTCCAGAGCCTTTCGCAGCCAGCCTGTTATATTAGACTGAAGATATGGACAGTCACACACACAGAGAGAGAGAGAGAGAGAGAGAGAGAGAGAGAGAGAGAGAGAGAGAGAGAGAGAGAGAGAGAGAGAGAGAGAGAGAGAGAGAGAGAGAGATATGCAGGTTAGGTTCATTGTTTATTTAACCCAGTGAAACTTATTCAATATGACACTATGGCATTTTTCTAATGTGAATGTTAATTTGACATGTTAAGAGGCCTGTGCAGGTGAAGGTGTGACACATATTGAGACAACGCATTTTATGTTCTGTCATTATTTGAAATGAGGTTACTGTGATCAGATGGAGCTGGTGGAGCAGGTCTATTTTCAGGACAGTGTTCACAATTTCATTATGTAGGGATTCCACCAGCTGCTCAAAATGAAATAAAGGAAGCCGTAATGTGACTACAGGCTTAATCACCTTAATGGGAGACGCATTAGTGTTCCTGTTAGTGTGTGTGTGTTTACTGTAAAGGTCTGGACGTATTTGCTGAGCAGCTCATCCACCACATCCTGAGGCAGCAGAGGCTCCAGATGGTTGATATCACACTCTACACGGAGTTCTGGATGACCCATCATCTCCGTACTGACACACACACACACACACCACACACACACACACACACACACACACACACACACACACACACACACACAACACACACAAACAGTCTGAAAAGGTTACTGCGTTCAGACTATACATGAATCAAATGAACAGAATCTACATTGGCCACATAAACTGGTTGGGGTGAATTCTTCATGACTGGACTGTTTAAGCTGTTCCTAGATGATTCAGGGAGGCACGCAGGGAGAGAGGAGGGAGACATGACCCTTACAAATGTGTAAAGTTTTGGATTGATATACATGTATTATGATATATGATATACCAGTATAATGAGGCAAAGTGTTGTTATCTGTGTGTTTTCTGTGAAAATGTTTCAAACAGGAACCACAGATAAATGCCTGTCACAACACTGAGGGACAACTGTACAATGTGCCACAAATAAAGCTCAGGCTTGACTTGACTGGATTACCTTACAACAGTGAGACTGAAGCCTGTTGATTCATTATCTAATACCTCAATGGATCCCTGCAGCATAACTGTCCCTGAGGACTGATCCCAACCTTCTGTCCCACACATTGAAATGATGCATGTCCCTGTACACAGATAACAGATAGGGTGTGTTTTTGAGTGTGTACCTTTTATATGTGTTAAGGACCCAGGTTAGAAGCGATACGATCTCATTAGCCTCCAAGTCCTCAGAGGCCAGTTCTTTGACACGGCTGGAAACAGCATTGTGGTAGAGACCAAAAAACCTGAAAAACACAGACAGACATGTTCAGAAACAAGAAGCTCCTGTCACTGCAATAGAAAAGTTATATTGTAAAAGCAATATAAAATATAGAGCTGCAACCAAAAATGTACAACACATTAACAACCATCAGAAATGTAAACATCAGACAGCCATGACACTATTTTGCTCTCATTCAGTAACATTTTGGTGACTTGGTGAAAACATGCATTTCAAAGCTGCAGGCAGATTGTGGGTACTGAGGGTTAAACGATAGTAGAATGAATGAACAACTAAATACTTTTTTCACGTTCTCCTTATTAGGCAGTGTAACTGTTACAGTTCATGATTCAATCCAAACATTTTATTCTGGTGACACACTTTGATACTTTGGCATTCATTTCTCTAACATTCAACTGTACAAAAGTAGCTCAAGAGTGTTTGGAAATGGAAGGACAGTTAGGCTTTCTATTAAGATAATGTTGTACTCTATGTTGTTATATGTCTTGTATACTCTTGTGTTTGGGACCTGTTCTGTGCAGACAGGAAAACACACTAATTCTTTTGAACTCTTTTACCTGTTGAAAGTGTTGTAGTGTGGTGGGAAGCATTGCACCATGAGGTTCTGCACAACAATGAGGTCATCCAGAACATATTTCCTGGTTATTTCTAAAAGACGAACGAGCCACATTTTATCAGCTTCTCTCGTCACTGACTGGGTCCCTTCAATGCGTGTGCTGACTGTGGCCTCCAACACCTACAACAAAAATAGATTTAAAAAAAAACACCACCACCACAACGTCTATTCCTCAGCAAATCATAAGTCAGATGAAGATGAAGCGTCACAGAGGAGGAGAAAGAATAATAACCGCTGTGACTACCATCATAAACCCTTGAAAATACTGATGTTTACCACTTGTCCAATCAGGCAAGTGAGTTAGAAGATTTAGTAGCTCAATGTGGCTTTTTGCTTGTGCTGGTCTTACCTCAAACATCTTGTCCTTCCATCGTTTGGGGCGCCCAGGGGGGATGAATCCGGTCTGCTTCTTACGATCAACCATACGCCGATCAATCTTCTCCTCCCGCTCAATGATACGAACCACTGACACCAGCATGGTAGGGTCTCGACGCACCGTTACCATGGACCTCTGCAGTACCATCCACAGCTGTTTGGCCAGTTCGTCTGACAACCCCTGAACCTGCAAGAGAAAATAAAGAAACTGAAAACCAACGTTGATAAAACGTTAACTTACGTGGTTACATAACAACTCAAAACGTCCAGAAAAGATAGAATACAACTCCAGAGGAAAACAATGAGGCTCATCGTTCTAATTTCTTCTACTTTATTTAGTTTTTAGCTGAGGTACAGTCAATTAAACATCTTTTTTTTTCTCCACTTCAAAAAGGGAGAGGATGGATTGTTATTCCCAATGAGAGACTTTAAATCTGAAGCATCTATGCAGGGAGAGTTACCGATGGTAGTGATATGAAATTTGCAAAAATATGGACAATTAGTGACTGAAAACAATACATCAGCAGTGTGGTACTTTATCAGAAACACATGAAGTTTGTGCAGATAGCCTTGACATTCCACTGACTTCATTAATTGTGAACAGTCTAACCAAAACTTCCAACCTGGACTTTAACCTAACCTCAATTCACTCCTTACCCCTTATCTGATTTGATTTGTTCTCCACGTGCTTCATATCGTACCAGGAGTGTCGCAGAAGCATATTGCCCAGATTTGCTTAGATTGTGTTAACTTGCTCAGATTTGGTCATGGTTTGCTGTATGTGTTTCTACACCTCAATAGGCTACAGATAATTAGGCACGTGTTTTATTTTGAAAAACTGAGCAGATTCTCTATGTGTTTTCTGTGGAGCTCTGCTCTGTGGTGCTTGTTGTGGGTGGTTTAGGTAGAACAGAGGAGAAAATAAAAGCTGTGTAATTCTGCTTCTGTAACACAGCACAACACTTGTGGTGAACTCACAGTTGTTTACTACAACAGACGATCAGCTCCACAAGTCTAAGTTGAAGCGCATTACAGTTGTACCGGCTGGGATTTAAACGTTATATGCTAAACAAAGACCTGGGGCCTCATGTACAAAGCATGTGTACGCACAAAAAAGTGGCGTACGTCCTTTCCCGCGCTTACGTTCAGATGTATCAAACGTGAAACAATCGTAGAAATGTGCGCGCCCCACGCCACATTCATAGCTGTCGTACGCACGTTTCTACAGCTATTGTTCCTTTGGCGACACTTAGAGGTGAAGCTGGGAAACTGTTAACAATGTGAAAACAAGTATTCATCAGAGTGATGTGCACATCAAAGACACACTTATGAACAATTAACACACCTACGTGTTTGCAATTATATAGGTGGTTATAAAAGCATGTGTAATGTGATGAAGAAAATGATATTAACAAAGGCAGTGTTAGCGTTGTTTGAGGACCTTGTGAGCGATTTAAGGAACTCAAGGATTTACTTGCAAACCATGATAATCGGTTCATAAGCCGATTTCGGTTACCAAGGCCAGTGTTACTAAAGCTGTGCGCAGAGCTGTGGCCGGCCTGAGAGCGCAACGGGGGCTGGCGTAGTAGCTCGGGGTTGTGCTGACTACACTGGGGTTCCTGGAAACAGGGGCATTCCAGCGGGAGCTGTTTATCTAAGTAGGAAACATTTTTATTCCATCAATGTTCAAATCATATGTGATGCGCGAATGCAGCTAACTAACATCGTGGCAAGGTGGCCTGGTTCAACGCACGACTCATTCATTATGACTAACAGCATGGCTGGGAACAGGCTGGAGGCTTGCACGGTGCGCGATGGGTGGCTTCTATTCGTTTAATTGTCCCGTATGTACATGTCATGTTTTTGGTTTTCTTTATTTCTTTATTTTCTGCTGGTAAAATTAGAGCTGCAGAGCTTTCTAACAAGCCCCTGATTGCCTCCCTGTGTTCAGTATTCTTGTCAGTAAAAGCGGGCGTAAAATGTCAGCCGCAGCGCCACACCTGTCCACACCTGTGTGTGCACTGCTCGGGTTCCACGGCATTAACAACCTCGCACACACGCTTCCACTCACGTCTTTTTTTTGGTCATATTTATCCCTGTTGACAGGGTACCAAACAGAATCTCCACTTCATTCACTAGAATCTTTAGCTCAGACTCTGTGAAATTTCCTTTGTTTGTCACGTTATCTGATCAGACAAAGAATCTCAGGTCCAGGGCTATTTAAATAGATTTGCATATGTAAATAGGGGCGTTGACAGGGAGGAGTTGCACGTGCGCTCAATTTCTACGTTGATTGGAATGTACAAAAGAAACGTGCTTGGATCCATGCGAACGCACACGTTGATACATCTGTGCGTACAGATACAATCCTTGCATTGGCTCCCTGTTAAATCTAGAATAGAATTTAAAATTATCCTCCTTACTTACAAAGCTCTTCATGGTCAGGCACCATCATATCTAAAAGAGCTCATAGTACCTTACTATCCCTCTAGAACAGTGTTTCTCAAACTTTTTCAGACCAAGGACCACTTTGTCAAAAAAAAAAATTTCAGGGACCACCTGACCCCGTCTTCAGCCACCTATCCATCATTGTTTCCCATCCTCTCCGTGCCTTGTTTTAGTTAAAGTTCACAGCTTTTGCTGCTCTTTTCCTTGCTTTCTTTTCCTTACTTTCCTTACTGACGTGACAGCGGAATGATTTTGTCTATAGGAGACGCCGTGGTTGCTTAGGCAACAATTTGGGCACTGCTAATTCAGATTTATCTTCATATATCCATTATACATATTTTAAAAAAGTATTTGTCTGCATTTTTGTTCAGAGAACAAATTCGCTTTACACTTCAAATAATGTTAGGTAGGACTAGGGCTGATATGGCCTGTAACCACGATATATATTTCGATATTTTTGTTGTTGTTGTTTTGTATTGTTTATTTCTAATAAATATTGTCATTATTTCCATGATAGCGTTGTAATTGCTCAGAATCAACGTAGAACAGTAGATTTACACTTGCTGTGAGACACACCTCTTTTATAGCATTTTAACACTTGTCATATTTTTTATGAATTTTTAATACATTTCATAATGTACATATGAGCATTGAAGCAGTGCAGAATCATACTTGGCATATGAGACACTTTTTTAAATCAAATTTTAACCATTCTTCATATTTTATAAATAAACGTTTAATACATTTAACACCCACGTTTTATTTTGAAAACCGGAAGTGTCCACACGCTGCAGTAAGTTAGCGCTGACTTTCCAGTTTTTTAAAAGTGTTTGCCATAAAGTCGGCAATAAGGGCGCACTTGAAAATATTGGAGCAGCTGACGTGACCACGCGAAAACGAGAGAAGTGACCGCAGCTGTTTTTTTCGGAACCAAGTCGTCCGTCCCCATCTTAACTCGCTCCTCACTTGATAGAGAAAGTACGCATGCGCGCAGGGGATGTTTCTGGGTGGGCGGGGCAGTGTGCTGCGCGCTGTGAGCAGCAGGAGTGAGTGACAGGCGAAACTCCGGAGAATTAAATGCAGACGGCTTAAAACATTTACGTGACAAGTACTCGATGGTCGCGATATAGTCATTTCATACATCTCACGTAGAACAAGCCACGATATATCGAGTATCCCTAGGTAGGACTCCACAAACTTGTGTGGGAAATTCGAATATTTTAAGAGATCCTCTCACAGACCACTTGAGGTCGCTCGCGGACCACTACTGCTCTAGAACACTGCGCTCTAAGGACGCTGGGTTCCTTGTGGTTCCTATAGTCTCCAAAAGTAGATTGGGAGCCAGAGCTTTCAGCTATCAGGCTCCTCTTCTGTGGAACAAACTACCATTCTGGGTTCGGGAGGCAGACACGGTCAACACTTTTAAGAGTAGACTTAAAACTTTCCTTTTTGATAAAGCGTATAGTTAGGGCTGGCTCAGGCCATCCCTTAGTTATGCTGCCATAGGATTAGACTGCCGGGGGACTCCCCAGGGTTATGCCTAGCCAGGCACGGTATTGGTTAAAGATGTAGTCACATCTCCCTTACCGAAAACCCTCCCTCCTACTCTGTCTGTCTGTCTGTCTGTCTGTCTGTCTGTCTGTCTGTCTCTGGACATGTCTCATTAATGCATGTTACTAACCAAACTTCCCCGGAGTTTCTGTGCTCTGTCGTCCAGCAGGTTTTTCGTGGATCGTGGCTGCTGCTGTGATTCTGGACGACGCCCACTACACATATTACCACTGTCATTATTACTACTATATCTGCTACTGTGGTCACTTTATCATTCATTGTCATTCTGTCAGTCATTGTAACTGTACAAAATGTTTATGTTGATTGTCCTGTACACGTGACATCCATTGCACGTCTGTCCGTCCTGGGAGAGGGATCCCTCCTCTGTGGCTCTTCCTGAGGTTTCTTCCACATTTTTCCCTGTTAAAAGGTTTTTTGTGGGCAAGTTTTTCCTCACTCGAACCGAGGGTCTAAGGACAGAGGGTGTCATTCTCTGTACAGATTGTAAAGCCCTCCGAGGCAAATGTACTTTGTGACTTTGGGCTATACAAATAAAATTAAATTGAATTGAATTGAATTTGATACATTTTGTGCGTACATCAGTTTCTGGGTTTTGGTGTACAGCAAAATCCACGCAAGTATTTGTACATGAGGCCCCTGGTTCTTTCTGCTGTTGACATATAGATGACACTACGTTGTGAAAAAATCTATTTAACACCTCAAGGAGCTGTGCCATCGGTGTGTGAATGTGTATGAATGGTTAACTCTGAAAAACTGAAGCATTTGGCACCTTGCATGGGAGCTAATGACATCACTGTATCAAAGTGTGTGTGAATGAGATGTGTAGTGTGTGTTTCAGCTGAAAGTAGCATTAAAAATAGAGTATGTTTAATGAAAAGATGTTGACATGTTTAATAGCTTCACAAGAAGGGCCAGAGTCGTCTCCACCTGCTGAGGAGGCTGAGATCGTTCATAGTGTGCAGGGCTCTCCTCAGGACTTTCTATGCCTCAGCCTCTTTTACGTTGTGGTCTGTTGGAGAGGGAGCAGCATAGACAGGGACAGGAGCAGACTCAATAGACTGATCACGCGAGTGAGCTCTGTCCTGGACTGCTCCTCTGGACTCCATAGACATAGAGGAAGTGGGTGAGAGGAGGATGTTAGCTAAGCTGACATCCATCATGGACAACACTTCTCACCCCCTACATGACACTGTGGGGTCCCTGAGCAGCTCCTTCAGCAACAGACTGATACACCCACGGTGTAAGAAGGAGAGGTTCCGCAGGTCCTTCATCCCTGCTGCTGTGAGACTTTACAACACCTACACCAGCTGATCATGTTGTAGTCTCTGTTTCTGTTTCAATTATCCACTACTCACCATGACTTATATTTATTAGGGCCTGAGCACAGCACGCTGGGGCGAGGCCCTATTGGATTTCGAACGCTGAACGACGTTGAAGTAAGTCGCATTTCCGACGGCCCATATCCCCTCGAAAACTCTTGAAAATTTGCCTTGCCTTGAAAATTTTTTTGTCAAATTTGGACTTTTCGGGTTTTTGGGGCCATTTCCAGGGGTTGCATTTGAACAAACTCCTCCTAGGGATTTTATCCGATGTGCTTGAAACGTGGCGTGTGTGTTCTCAAGACCTCGACAATGAAAAGTTATCAAAATCACAACTTTTCAACGCTGACGATTTTTTCGGAAAAAAATGAGACTCCATTTACTTTTGGACTGATTTTCAGGCAAGTGTTGGTCTATCATATACTTTCTCAGAGCTGTCTGAAACTCTTGTGGTTAATAAAACCAATATTATGCACAATTCGGCTGCATAATTAATTAGGGGGCGGGGCAAAAGCGCTCTATAGCACCCCCTGGAATTTTTCTTTGGAACAACCCTGCCACAGTTTTGGATACAGAGTTACGAAACCTCAGCCAAATTGTAGAACATGGCAAGACCTACAAAAAAGTCTCTTGCAGCAATGGGCTACAATGAACAGGATGCGATATATTTAAGAATGAAAATTACCATTTTTGCTGTTTCGGGCTGGTTGACAAGGGGTCATGTTTGAACGAACCCCTCCTAGGGATTTTATCTCATTGACTTCAAACTTGGCAGGAGTGTTCATATAGACTTCCTTAGTAAAATGTACAATATTATTTATATCATGGCCTCTTTACCTTGCAATATTAAATATCATGGTCACTTTACATTGCAAATGTATTTATATCATGGTCACTTTACATTGCAATATTTTATTTTTATCATGCCACTTTTACTTTTAGTACTTGTTTTGCACGTTGTGTTGTTATTTCGTTTTTTGTATAAAGATACTTCTGTCTGTTTGTGTTGTTTTTGCCCTTTCTACACCTTTGTTGCTGTAACAAGTACATTTCCCCATTGTGGGATAAAAAAATATATCTAATCTAATAAATATTTTCACAGACAGAATATTAGATAGATATTTTTAAATAAATAAATGAACAGCAGATCAGATCAGTGTTCTCTCTTGGACAGTATGCGTCACTTTAGCACCTCCCTACAGATGTTGATGATATGTATAGGGGTGGTGCGATTCGTCGACGTCATCGATTACGTCGATTATGTAAATACGTCGACTCGTAAAACGTGCACCGATGCGTCGCGGTCGCATGGCAGCGGGCGTATATGCGGAAGTAAGATGGCTGCTCGCGGTAAAAACAATGGAGGTAGGGGTGGGAGATATATCGAGTATATTCTGTTCATGTAAATGTTTTAAGCCGTCGGCATTTAATTCTCCGGAGTTTCGCCTGTCACACACTCCTGGTGCTGCTCACAGCACGCAGCACACTGCCCCGCCCACCCAGAAAAATCCCCTGTGCGCATGCGTACTTTTTGTATCAAGTGAGAAGAGAAGTAAAAAGCGAGTTAAAGTCAAAGATGGAGACAGACGACTTAGTTCCGAAGAAAAACAGCTGCGGTCACACCGTCTCTCGTTTTCGCGTGGTCACGTAGGCTGCTCCAATATTTTAAAGTGCGCCCTTATTGCCGACTTTATGGCAAACACTTTGAGAAAACCGGAAAAGTCAGCGCTAGCTTACTGCAGCGTGTGGACACTTCCGGTTTTCAAAATAAGACGTGGGTGTTAAATGTATTAAACATTTATTTATAAAATATGAAGAATGGTAAAAATTTGATTTAAAAAAGTTTCAAGTATGCCAAGTATGATCCTGCACTGCTTCAATGCTCATATGTACATTATGAAATATATTAAAAATTCATAAAAAAATATGACAAGTGTTAAAATGCTATAAAGAGTGTGTGTTGTGAAGGCAGCTATTTTTGGTGCATACATTTCATCTTGTTACTTTTAAAACAAACCTTTTGTTTTTCAAGAGAGTGTTTGAATAACATCTTGAAATATTAGGAAGACCAGCTTTTGCTTTTTATTTAGGTAAATTCATTGTCATTAATCAAGTAATTAAAAATCACTGTTAGAATAATTGATAAAAAATAGTCGTTAGATTAATCGACTAATCTAAAAAATAATCGTTAGATTAATCGATAGAAAAATAATCGTTAGATGCAGCCCTAGATATGTATGACAGATGTTTCAGAGTTATGAGACAACACTTTAATACTGCATCACTTAAACTCACATCTTCAAAGTAGATGGAAATGAGGTTCATGTCACTCGTGTTCTTGCTGTCCATACGGTACTGCTCATACATGAGGTCATCGCGTGAACACTCCAGCTCCATCAGCTTCCTGTGGGCTTGCAGAAGCTCTGCCTGCTCTATCAGCTGCTGCGTATCTGCAACAATCTCTGGTACTGTACACACAGCAGGGTGACAAAGACACACAGAGGACCAAGAGGTTTAGAAGCAGCAGAGAAGGTCAAAAACTGTGCCTTTACATCAGACGAGTCCGAGTCAAACTAGGATGTGTCCTTATTGACTAGATGATGTTTGTGAGGGCACACGTGGAGATGAACTAAGCTTACCAGAGAAAATGTTTTTAAGATTTTCCACAGCGGAGGCCAGCTGACTGTGTTGAACAACAGCATCCTTGACATCTTTCAGATTCTCTATGGTGTTGATGCTCTGCCTCCAGTCTTTACTCACATCAGCCAGTGAGCTCTGGATGTCTTTGACGTCCAGCAGGGCACTGTGCAGCTGGGTCAGTCCAGTACGAACACCATCTAGCTGAGACTGAATGGCTGCCTGCAGGACATCAGGAGACAGACAATATAGTTTATTACTGAAGTTAGAATTATTAATAACACATGATATTATTAGTATTATTAATAACAATCATCACCACACGGGCAAATCAGAAACTCTGGATGAGGTACATGCAATGCTGAAGGTACTAAATGCAGCGTTCAAGTCTGGGAACAGAGAGGCGCATCCAGACCATCACAGACTACAAGGCTGCTCCTTGAGGACAACACAGACTTCCTCAACAAACTCAATGAGTACTTTGGGCGGTTTGAAGCACTCAACAACAGTCCTGCGAGGAAATTTATACCTCATCCAGATGAACAGGACTTGAGACAGCTGATTCCTGGAGGACGCTGAGAAAGGCCAATGCGCGTAAAGCAGCGGGCCCCGATAACATACCAGGACGGGTGCTCAAAGACTGCGCTGACCAGCTGGCTCACGTCCTCACGAACCTATTCAACACATCGCTGACCCATGCTGCCGCCCCATCCTGTTTCAAACCCCCCTCCTTTGATCCATTCCAGTTTGCTTGCCTCTCCAACCACTCCACAGAGGACAAGTCTCCTCTAGTACAAGAGAAGAACAATAGCCGCGTGCAAATGCTGTTTCTGGACTTCAGCTCAGCATTCAGCACAATCATCCCAGTAAACTGGCCCCCTTCAGACTTAATACCCCCCCCGTGTAACTGGCTGCTGGATTTCCTCACAGACTTCCTCACTGACTGTCCACAAAACAAGAGATTCTCGTTGATGTCAGGAAAAATTTGCCAAGTCACACCCCCCTTCTCATTAACGATGCCGCAGTGGAGCTGGTCAGCAGCACCAAATTCCTGGGGGTGCAGATCACAGACACCTGGTCCCTTCACACCTCTGCTCTCATGGAGAGCACAGCAGCGTCTGCACTCTCTGTGTCGGATGAGAAGAGCAAACCTCCCCCTCCCATCCTCACCACTTTCTACAGAGGGACAATAGAGAGCATACTAAGCAGCTTCATCTCTGTCTGGTTTGGACCTGCAACGCCTCAGACTGGAAAAATGTGTAGAGAGAGCGATGAGGACACCATGGACTGTTCTCCCTGCTGCCCTCTGGTATGAGGTTCAGCAGCATCAAAAGCAGAACAGCCAGATTCTACAGCAGCTTCATCCCCGATGCCATAAGACTGTTAAACTACCAATAACACTAACACTTTACATTGATACTATGAACTCTATTTGCACTATTCATATTGTCTATTTATAAGTCACAATTTTATTCTGTTGTATTTCATTTACTTTTATATTTATATTGTCATTACCGTGTCTCTTATTTTACTCTGAGCCTTTGCAACAAAATTTTGCTCAAATGTACATTGATAATGTGCCGTTGGATGACAATAAAGTCTCTCTATGTCTATGTCTTGTGTTGATTGGTATATTATAAATGCTTGCTTTCTTAGAGTTATGTGTCACGTTACCACATAGAACAGCATACTGGATGCTTGCTGGTAAATACACTGCAGCAGTATTACTTTTAACTGTAATTAAGTACAAAGAATAGGAATCTTTATCCAAACAATAACAGGCTAATTACAAATGGACGAAAAGTATGCTATTTGGAAATTCTGTGATTTCTACTAGGTGGGTGGACAATTACACTGTGACATCAAGATTCAAGAAGTGGACAAACATATTCCAGTTGTCACAAATTAAGATCATAAGCCTGGTCCTATGCAGAAGCCCTAACATTAACATAGCATTTCAACATTTACACATCCGTGTAAAACACACTCCAGTTTGTTCATTTATTGTAACATTTGACAGCCTGGAAATGGAACACAAGTGAAACAGAATCACATCACAACTGGAAGCAAGGTGAGATGACACTGGCAACAACAAAAGTCTGCTTTCAACCAGCTGCAGAGAGGTTTTTTTTTAAATTCTAGATCAGGGGTGGCCAACTAGTCAGAGACTAAGAGCCCCTTTTTTTCTGTGTTACTGCAAAGAGCCACATCATACACATGGCAACGCCAGCCAAGCATATTTGACGCATGTCATGTGAAAGCTCCCGAAGAGCCGCATGAAACTAGTTAAAGAGCCGCATGAGGCTCGGGAGCCGCGGGTTGGCCAGGCCAGTTCTAGATCATGAATATAGCTTAAAAACTTCATAGACACAACACCCTAATCCAGAGAAGGAGTGAGAGAGAAGGTGAAACGAGCCCCACACCTACTGACTGCCTATGCATGGTGCAAAGGAGGGGAAGAACTTTACGAACACAACAGTGGTTTGCTGAAGAGAGCGGTGAGTGAACAGATGTGTAAAATGAGTTGTATACTTAAACTTCACTACACTGACTGTACTGTTAACACATTACCTTCAGCCTCGCTTCCACAGAGGCCTTTTTGCGGGCCTCCCTTCTTCTGTACTGCTCCACTTTGTCCAGCTGGTCCGATCGCTGCAGCATCCCTGCCACGCGCTGCACTGCCGTGGCGACTGCCTCCCGACTTGTCTCTTCCATAGTGCTCAGCAGTATAAAATACCACTGTTATCCAGAGACTTCCAAACACTTGTGAGCTGAAAGAGAAGAGCCTGTCTTTGTCCTCTGCACATCACTCACACTGGGAAATGTTACAAAACTCTTTATGCACACTTTTTGTTCCATTCTAAACTGGACTGGTGAGGTGTTTGACTGAAGAAGATTTTATATCAATATTCAGTCAGAACGTGTTTCCTATTACATTGCAACTACGGGTCTATTTGGTCCAACACATACAGATTTCACTAGTTTACATTATGTCAGCTGACCAGTTATGAACCACGGAGCCACAAAATACACAGCAGCTAGCAGCCTGACAGTGAGAGGGTGAAACTTCAGCCTGTCTTTAGCAGTGAGACAGCCTGTCTTCAGCCGTGAGACAGCCTGTCTTCAGCCGTGAGACAGCCTGTCTTCAGCTGTCAGACATCGTTCAAAGGCTTCACCGGTTTCCCGGTACAGCAGCATCAACTAACGTTAGCTGCACGGTGACAGCTAGTGAGCTAGCGGTTAGCTAACGTCAGCGTAGTTGTTGTTTTGGCGCTAAGAAGCAGTGAGATACAGTGACATAAACAGTGTCACATAAACAATAACCAGCTACACATGAACTTTAACCTCCAAGCTCAGACATGTAGTAGCATTAGCTAAGCTAGGTGGTTAGAGGCTAGCAGCAGCTCACGGCTCGCGGAGCTAGCTCCCTGTACAGCCCCGGCTAACAGGCTTACCTTCGGGTACTTAACCGCTGTGGCACGGGAGCAGGTTTCCGTGCATTTCTGTAATTCTCACGCTAATATTCCTAACGGACTTATGGAGTTCTGTCTTGTTGTGGTCCCACTTCCTCCCCCGAGCTGTGCTGCTCTGCCCAGCATCAGCTGCCTCTGCCTCCACTGGTTCCGCTTCTTCTTTCACCACCAGGCCAGTCTAACAGCGCCACCTGCCGGGCTGTGAAGCCGGCCGATGGCGCATCGTGTCCGCCCACAAACCCCGAACCTCTGCTGCATGCTCATCTATCTATCTATCTATCTATCTATCTATCTATCTATCTATCTATCTATCTATCTATCTATCTATCTATCTATCTATCTATCTATCTATCTATCTATCTATCTATCTATCTATCTATCCAAACAACTAAACTAAGTCAATAAACAATAAATAGCTCCATGTTTGATTGTGTGGCCTGAAGTGAAGCTGTCAGACCACACCTCCACTCAGACAAGGCTCCTTAAAGCCGGGCTCTACACTCAAACCATCACACACACTGACTCACTGAGGCTCATTCAACTGCTCTTAGACATCTTCGAAGAACTGACTGACTTGTAGTGATATGGATTTCTTACAACGGCCACGTAAGTAATTAAGTCAATTGATGATGTTCTGTTTTTAACTAGTTTAAACGTGAACTTACTAAAAATGACGCACCCCGTTGTACAATTCAATTTACAGTGTGTTTAGATGCAGTGCAGAGTGTACAGCAACTGTCAAAGGATGTCCTCAACATCAGCAACATGCCTGAAAATGATGAGGCACATTTAGTGGAAAAAAAGTAGTAATAGTTTAAGACCTACCGTTAAAGATAAACTTGATTCCTACTATAGTAAGCAGCATTGGGGAGGTTATTATACCTCAATCTATTTGAATATTATGCAAAATATATAAGAGATCAATTTCCTGCCCACTTACACCCTTGATGTGCCCTTCATAGAGGATGAGAGTAGAAAAATAAGAGGATAGATACAGTTGTGTGTACTTTATTTCCATACACACAAATGCATTGGGAACACTGCACATTCTATTCCAAATCAAAACATGAAGAAAAATGTATCAAATTTGTTATTACTTATATAATAATTTTAGACTGTTAAAAAAACTTAAACACTTAAACATTTACTGTGTGAAGCTTTACTGTGAATCACTGAACTAATATTTTGTTCCGTGAACTACTTTACATCTGTGTTGCATGGACTCGACCAACTTCTGGCACCTGTGAACATGTATTTCTGCCCATGATGGAGGGGAGACATATACAGAAGTGCAGAAAATGATAGGCCAAATTAGCTAAAATTATTCCAAATGGCAACCAGACGTGGAACAAAATTTAAAAAAGAAAAGAAGACTCAGCCAATGATCAGCTTCAGGGAGATCAAACAAGGTCTAAAGTTACCTGTCAGTACTGTAACAATTGGAAGATGCCTATGTTGAGCCAAACTATCAGCAAGAAGCCCCTGCAAAGTCACATTGTTGCAGAAATGCAGGAGGAGGGATGGCACGTGACTAGACAAGTTTTTGCAGAATTCTTCAGACTTCACAGCATTAGTTCAATGGTACATGCCTAACACACAGGTTACAGCAGGTTTGTCTGTTGGAGGATGTGATGTTCAACTATAAAAGTAAAAGAAATAGTTGAATAGATTTGTCCATTGATAGAATTGGATCATCAATTATTTTGATGTATTAGTTACTACCCTAATAACAAGCCCCCAGTGTATAGATGTTTTTTTTAAAATACAAAGTCTGCTGGAGCCCGACCCATTGATTGCCCTTTTCGGCACCACCAGTGGGGATGACATGCGCCTCACTGCAACCAAAAGTCGTACGCTGTCTTTCGCCTCGCTTTTGGCTAGGCGTGCAATCCTATTCAGGTGGAGGGATGCTGCCCCACCTACACATGCTCAGTGGCTAAGGGACATCATGTCCTGTCTAGACCTCGAAAAGATCCGTTATGCAGTCTGTGACTCGAGCAAGAGGTTCCAAAAGGTGTGGGGACCTTTCTTGAAATACTTTGAGAACCTTAAGCCAAATTGAATTATCGGCCCCCGTTCCCTTTGCTTTGCCTCTTTGTCCGTTTTTGTCAGTTCCAGAGTCTGTATCAGTCAATGTCTAAATACTCTTGCTTATTGCTCTTACCTATTTAGCTTTACTTAGTTATTCATCCTGTTTTATTTGTTTAGCTAGTTTATTCTTATTTATCTCGCAACTCAGCTCTTGACTCCCAGCAGTTCCCTATAACACTCCAGGAATAATACTCAGGAATCATGATTTGTAGGTGTTGCTTGTGAGAGGGGAGGGATGTTTATGTTTGTGTTAATGTTGGATTACTCTAGAAAAACATACAATGTATGAACATGCAAATGTGATGTGATGTGAAATATGTAAAATTCAATAAAAATATCTGAGAGAAAAAAAAAATACAAAGTCTGTTTTTATGTCATGAGAGAAGACACACACCTGTTGTGGGCATGATCACAGATAACAATGAAAAGGCCTGAAGGAAGTACAGACTCTACACATCGCTGCCAAAAACAGTCCTGCAAAGAGTGTTTTTTTTGTTTTGTTTTTACTGACTGTATAATAAGTGGTGCTCTGCCGGTCTAAAAGCTATCTATAGCACATGCTGCAAAAAAAGTCTAGAGGAATCCCAGTTCCTTCTCTGTTAGTTCCAGTTGGGTTTCCAACAGGTTCAGAAAGATCTTCTCATACTCAGGCCAGGATGTTAAATGAGGACACTGACTACGGCTGCAGCTTCAAATACTTTTCTTACTTATTACTTAGTTATTTTACTCCTCATTAATATTCACTGTTTTACTACTATTACTAATTTGATGACTTTTTTTACTCACATGACTTCTATAATAACTTGAATTTGTTTTTTTAATCATTATTTTATTTTTATTCTATTTTACACTATATTTAACTATAAAATAATATAAATTGTAGGAGCTTAAAGAAATGACTGACATCTGTAACATTCCATCTCTTCAAACTAAAGTACAGACTAAGGAGCCTCCTGCTCACATGTAAAGTTGTGTTCACAGTTTGAGCAGCTTACAGTGCTGATATGAATGTTCCCAAACACGTAGCTAAGTCATCAGCAACTCATTATTTATCAAACATGCATGTTTTGTACCTTCAGACAGAATCATTGATAAATCAGCTGTGAGGGACAAACAGCAGGACGACTCAGCAGCAGGCAGAGACAGAAGACAGACACCTGCAGACTTCAGCAGCATCTACAGCAAAGGTGAGTCATCCAGGATCATGCCAGGACTGGAGGCTTTTGTCACTGATGGGCAGCAGAATGCTCATTAGCTGTGTGGGTAGGGTACAAAGTTCATCTTAACTATGAGAATGAAGTTGCAAATTGATCATATTAAGCATGATCAGTGGATCTGGACATTGAAAAGTTGACTACAGTGATATTGGGATTTGGGAAACTTGCTGAAGCAAGTTTAGCAAGTTATCAAAAATACTACTGGCCCCATTTCCATAAAACTTGTTGGAAAGTTGTAGCAGGGCCCAGAAAGCAGCCCCCTCAGACATCGCTGTGAAGACAGAATATCTCAGTTGGCTCCTCATGTGCCCTTCTATTTAACAATGTTTCCTCATTATAGTGCTCAAAAATGTAATCCACTGTGTGTGCAGACCTGCTCCCAGCTTCACATGGTGAGGAGTTGACCAGAGGGTTTCTGCAGGAGCTGGTCAACATCTTGTTGGGATATATCTGCAAGTCAAATCAGAGGAGCTCCAAGGTACTTAATGGTGAACTGTCAATACAGAGAATAAACTGTAGTGCTGTGTTTGGCTGAGTGTGTGTATCTTCAGGGCAGGTAAACAGATGAAGGATAGACCTAAAGGGCAGACAACATACAGTCTTTCCAGAAGTACTTATTTTGGTTCAGTGCTGGTAGATCTGATTGGCTGAGTGAGAACCGCACGTATGTTCTACGTCCTGATTAATTATGGGAGCACTGTACAAAATGCGTGTAACAAGGTGTATAAAAGTGTGTGGTTAGAGGTTTTACGGCCTTAAACGCCCACTGCGTCTGTC
Organism: Collichthys lucidus; assembly: GCA_004119915.2. Taxonomy (NCBI): domain Eukaryota; kingdom Metazoa; phylum Chordata; class Actinopteri; family Sciaenidae; genus Collichthys; species Collichthys lucidus. Next base: position 33,550,247 of record CM014089.1, on the reverse strand, counting down.
ATGAAACAGTCAACCTGCCCTAGCAACCTGCCGTAATTAATGTATACAGCAGCGCAGATCTGCCGACCTTGTTTGGTTTTGTTTTTTTCATTTAATAAAACATATTTGTTCACGTTGTCCGTTGCAAGAGCGACACAAGACACTTTTATTTTCCACAGGTTACAGCGCACGCACGTGCCAATTAGTGTTCCGACCTGTGCGTCAAGTAAAGAGGCTGCGAGGATGTTCTGGCTGCTGTTTTGTCACGTTACTTATCAGCTACTTTTTAATAAATGTTGTGAAATCTGTGGAATTGTTGTTGTATTTTGAAGGGAAACATGAGGTTTAAAAGATATATATATATATATATATATATATATATATATATATATATATATATATATATATATATATATATATATATATATATATATATATATATATATTAAAATAAATCAACGTCATCTAGCGGGCCAGATATAATTGATGGCGGGCCAGTTCTGGCCCGCGGGCCGCTAATTGCCGACCCCTGCAGTAGATGATGATGATGACAAAAATAATGCCTGTGGTTTAGGTCCTGGACTTCCACCATCCTCACCAGCTGAAGGAGGGACTGGAGGGCTTCAGTCTCAACCTGCCGGACCAACCAGAAACTCTGGAACAGTTACTAGTGGACTGCAGAGACACACTCAAATATGGTGTCAGTACAGGTGTGTGTGTGTGTGTGTGTGTGTGTGTGTGTGTGTGTGTGTGTGTGTGTATGAATCATTGAAAGCATAAAAAATGTATCCTTTGTCTGCTCACTACTTTGCAGCAGCAGCCAGTTACACAGTAGAATACGAACCTTTGGCCCAACCAGGGATCAGTCAGATGAGCTAGTTCTGTTATAACTGCATTAACAATACAATTTATCGAATGAATAATGAATCTAAAAATGGTGTAGATACAGTTTTGCAATAGTCATGTTTTCATATCTTAATACAGCAGCACTGTGAAGTATCCTGTCACACATACAGTACATATTAAAGAAATATTGAAGATGTGGAGTATTTTCGGCAAGCTGCACAGGAGAATGCAAATTACTTTTGTTGTTTTCTTTGGGATTATATCTCTGAATATTCTCAGTGGAACAGGTTCAGTTATGTCCTGAGTTTCAGACACGCTCAGTGTGTTATTCTAGCCTTTGTAGATTTTCACACAGTTTAGTCAGATTAAAAGTGAACTAAACATGCTGTCAGACCCCTGCATTTATTTAAAACAGCTGTATTCTGCAGTGAGAGCATGACCAGCTATGATGTTAGGCTCGCTCTGGATATGGCTCACTCACATCTGGGATCTGGGACTTTAACCCAGAGATTAATCATTTTTTGATTTTAGAGGACAGACAAACAAAGTACCTTTAATTGCCCGGCAGCCACACCAATTGTCTCGGCTCTGTTTAATTGTTTCTTGACCTATGACTGGTGATCTTTATGTTTCCAGGCCATCCCCGTTTTTTTAACCAGCTGTCTTCAGGTCTGGATGTGATTGGTGTAGCTGGCGAGTGGCTGACCTCCACTGCCAACACTAATATGTAAGATCTCTTCACCAGTGCTTGAAAGTAACTCATACCCTCACTCAAGTACTGTACTTAACACATAGTAACACTCACATTATTCATTGCAAAGTGGATAGCAAAGGAAAAGATGATTAGGACTGACTGTGATCCTCATTGTACTTTGCTGTGTGCAGTGTATTTGTTTTGGTGCACAGACTGAAATGAAATGACTTCCTATTGTTCAGTCCCTTATACCCACTCCCAGCCTTACATTTAAGAAAATAATGTGAGAGGGGGAATGATCACAAATGTTCCTGCACATGCTTTGTGCTCTCTGTCACCTCACTTCTTTATAAAAGCACCTCCTTGACGTGTAGTTTAGTTTTTCAACCCCTCACTTTGGAGGGGTTCTGAGGCAATCCCCTACCCCTACGCATTCGTGTTAAGGAGAATTGGGATAGTCCTACCCCTTCACGGGAACGCGCAAAAGGGAGGGGTAGGGGTAAGGGGTAAGGCGAAGGGGTGAAATGGGATTGGCCCTAAATCTGGATGTCAGCTCAGCTGTGGTGCACTCTACACACTCTTAGCACACACACGTAAGGATTAAAATGTTTTTGCAATAGTTCTGTGTTGACTTAATACACAGTAAACCTTGGCCTGATGACGTTTTTGGAATTGCTTAATCCCTTTAGGTAATTTAATCTCTGCAGTTCAAAAAGCTAAAGAAAAAGCCAGAGAGGTTATAAGGTCTCACAATATACAATCTAATCCAAACCACTTCTTTGTTAGGTTTACATATGAAGTGTCTCCCGTTTTCATCCTCATGGAGGAGGTTCTGCTGAGAAAGATGCAGAGCATTGTGGGGTGGTCTGACGAAGAAGGAGATGGAATCTTCTGTCCAGGTAATACATACAAGGAAGAGGTGGGTGGATAGACATAACACATCTGCAGATACAAAAGCTTGCATTGCTATGTTGCTTTTATTTTGCCTAAACTTTACATTTAAACAAAAGTTTCACTAACTTTGATTGAAGCATGGAGAAGATGTGAACATGAAGCGTGTGAACTGAGGTGTGATTACAGACCTGTGGATGTTTCCAGTGAAACTTGACTCTCTATTGCTAATAATAAATGTTGTCATTGAAAACCCAATCAGTTCAATCACAGTTCACTGGAAATTAAGCCTGACTTCTCCTTTAACAAACAGTGCAGAAATGGTGTTTCCTCTAACCAGAGCTTTGGAATCTGTGTTACCCTAGCACAGATACTGTATATCGTACTGTAAATCTCCAACACTGTATCCCTTACTTTGTAAGTGTGGCACGGAACTGAAGCAGTGGCACAGGACAACTGTAGAGTGTGACTGCTACTTGTCATATAAACATTCTGAGCGTGCATTCTGATTTTTGAAGGAGGCACAATATCCAACCTGTACAGCATCCTGGTGGCCAGGTATTACTTCTATCCGGAGGTGAAGACCAGAGGGATGGGAGCTCTGCCTCAGCTAGCCCTCTTCACTTCAGAACATGTAATCACATCTCACACACACCAACTGCTACACTCTTGGAAGAATGTCAGAGCCTTAAATGGACCTGCATGCATTGGCCCTCAGAGATTAGAAAATTCTTGAAAAGCCTCAGTCCCAGAGTTATTTTGGAACAGCTGTAACCTTCTGCTGATTGTATTCAATATTGACCAACTTTTAGTTTGAAAGCATATTTTTTGACACAACATTGGTGCTGCCTTGAGCAGTCCAACCTGCAATAATATAAATGGGCATATTTGAGTTAGATTTTGGAAACAACAATAACCCAGTAAAATAAATATATAGATAATAGATGTAAATCTCCTACAAAGACAAAGACACTTGTGACGCCCATGAATGTTTTAATATTTATGTGAAGCATTTACATTCCAGATAAAAGACCGGCATTCCAAGGTTTCACTTAACAAATGCTAAACATGACAATACATCTACACATTCCCTCCAGAGATCACGCATTTTGGCTTTCCCCCTTTTCGATTTTTGGGTATCTGGTAACTTGGTATCAGATCGATACTAAATTCTGGTTGTATTCCAGAATGTGTGTGTGTATTTTCTGTTCTTCTTTGTTCTGTTTCCTCCACTGGTTATGCCAGATATAATGTTACCCATGTATTACTGTGTGTGATCTGTCTAATAATTAGTTTTCATGTTAGTTTGTTTCATGTCCTGACTTCATCCACAGCACATTTGGGGCTTTTGGCTTGTAAAATCAAGTATGAAAGTTAATTTAACAACACGTCTGTATTCCGGGAATTCCTTCTTCTACTTAGAATCAAACAATGCAGCCACTTCTGTCAGTCACAATGAATGGCTTATGAGCTGTCTTTTCATCCATTCAGAGTCACTATTCAGTAAAGAAATCTGCAGCTGTGCTGGGGCTGGGCAGCGAGAATGTGGTCACGGTGAAATGTGATGAAAGGTGGGTAAGTTAGACACTCACTCAGTAAACATGCGTTGGTTAATAGTCAGTGTGACGCAGGACAAAAGAAATGTTTGCTCACCTGTTGCAGCTTTATTTGACTATGTGTGCGTCTTTAGGGGACATTTTTGTATATTTGTGGACAGGTAAAACCTGCTATATATTACATGTTTACTGGATAGTTAAAAGTACATTATATTCTACTATTATGCTGTTTAAACACAGTTACTGTGAGAATTATTGTCACTATAGTATGTTTGTGTATAGCATATATGTGATTAGAGTCTAGCTGGTGTCCAGTCAGTACATCACACAGTAAATATTAATATTTTATTTATTTTTGATCCTTTAAGAGGGAAAATGATACCTGCTGAACTGGAGTCTGCCATTGTTACAGCTGAGGAAAAGGTATAAATGTTTGAATGAACTGTTTTAATGAGAATTTACTAAATGTGTTAAGACATTATTATACATACATTATTAAAGCACTAGTTTATAACCAAAGTTGTTGTGTTCCATATAGAGCAGGTGTAGACTGTACTCTTTGTAATAATATTTGCAGAGACCCAACAGTTTCCACCATGAGCAAACACAACAAGCACAACAATAATAACAATACCATCAATAGTATTTGTGGTGGATGTCAGAGAGGACCACAGCAGCAGGCTCAACCACAATATTTGATCTAGGCACAGCCACGATCAATGAGAACCTGAGAGACGAGCAGGTAGCAGAACATACAGTGATACAGTACCAGCTGATAAAGCACAATGCATATCTATGGTAAGGTCTACCTCTCTTCTCTCTCAGGGTTTGGTTCCATTCTACGTGAATGCAACAGCAGGTACCACTGTGTACGGGGCCTTCGATCCTTTCGATGACGTCGCAGACATCTGCCATCAACACACACTGTGGATGCACGTTGATGTAAGGTGCCCACATGTAACAGACACCTGGTTAGATTATGTAACCCATGTCACTTACACATACACACATGTTCTGGACTTCATTGAGTCTGTATGTTTCTTTCCCTCCAGGCAGCGTGGGGTGGAGGCCTGCTGATGTCAGACAGACACAGAATTAAACTACAGGGCATTGAACGGTGACTGCATGAACACGCAACCACTTCACACAGCCACACAGCCTTTGTCTTCTCTGTGAAGTTCTCTAGGACACCACCACAAAGACTTCAATAACAACACCTAGTCCACCTGAACACCACCCACATAGAAATTCCCATAATAAATAATGCACTTCTGAACAGATTTTTTTTCTACGGTTCCTGGTTTTTTTTTTACCACCATCAATCACAAATGAATCATGTGTGAGCATAACTTAGTCTTGCAAAGTAACTTTTACTCTGATGTAGTTTTTATTTCCTTTTTGTGCTCGTGGCGGATGTAGCTCTGGAGGTACAGCGGGTCATCCACTAATCAGAGTCTGCATGCTGGAGTGTCAAGATACTGTGCCGTTGGTGTGTCAATGTGTAGGAATGGCTCCCAAAAACTAATTACCAGTTAGCACCTTGCATGGAAGCCAGTGAGATATGTAGTGTAAACGTGTCTTGAGTGGTCAGAACACTAGAAAGGAACTATATAGGTACAGCCCATATACCATTACTTTCTACTTCTCCATCACATTTGACATTATCTGTAACCAGGGACGGATTGGCAATCTGGCATACCGGGCATTTGCCCGGTGGGCCAACGTGCTATTTGGGCCGATAAATCCTGATTTTTATTTATTTATTTATTATTATTTTTTTTAATATTGGTCTGACCGGCCCACAACGAGTAGATCACGCAGCCCAAACACACTGTTGAACAACCACTCTGTACGCTTTGGTCCCGCCTACAGGCACAAAAAAAAAGGCTGTGCAAGACTTTGTTTTCTTACCACCGGCCTTTACACGCTGACTGACAGGGGACCGGCCCAATCACATCATGAAACACCTCCCCCCTTTGGCTTGATGCGCCGGTGTGCAGTTTATTGATGGGTGAAACGCTATCAGATAAAGATGGAGAGAAAACGCAAAGGTGGCGCAGAAAAACTCCGTGATTAAAAGAAACTTGCTCTTCGGGCAGACGCTGCGAAGTGTGTTAAAATCACTGATATGTTTGCCACAGCAGGGCTTCATCAGCTCCCATCGCTAATGACAGTGGTGCCGGTGGCAGTGGCACTCAACATGTTGTTGAACCTGCGGTAAGCTGGACTGGACTACTGTCAGAACATGTATGAAATGCAACGAGTAGGATAAAGCCACCCAACCCCTTAATGGGTATGATAAAACATACTGTGGCGTCCGGCCGGACGCGTCACGAATAACGAGGCGTTATATAGCAAACTGGCTTTTATTGCCAACAGTCTGGTTACAGAACTTGGTTATTGTAGGCCATAACCACGCCAAGAACACATAACAGGTCCCACTCTGCAGCCTCACTCGTGCAGTCTCTCTCCACACACGCTCACATACACGCGCTCTCCCTCACCTGCTCACCCGCCCCCTTGCTCTCATACAGGTGCATTTATGGACCATGCAACCGTTCACACCCACATTCACACCTACAAACTCCATACACCCCTGGCTGCTCTTCTCCACCATGTCAGAGGGAAATATTGCACTTTACTCCATTACATATCTGACAGCTTTAATCATTTAGGAAATTTAATTCATAAATACAAAATAATATTAAAGGTAATAAACTATGATTATATGAAAGCTAAACAGTTCTCCTGCGTGGCTATGTGCTGGTTTTGCAAGGTTAGCAACAGGTTGTCATCAGTAAATATGAAATATGATATATATGTTCAATTTTCAGTTGTTGTTTTCTAGAGCCTGGTCTGTAACATGGAATCCTCATAAGATGATGGGTGTCCCTCTGCAGTGCTCTGTCATACTGGTCAAGAAGAAAGTAAGAAATGATTCTCTTCTACTATTTAACTTAAATGTACATTTCAAAATACACAAAGACATCTGAGAGCTCTTCAATGAATGTTTCAAACGTGCTAGCATGCCTGTCAGTCTGTCTCTCAACTTTTCTGAACAATTATCAGATGGATTGCCATCAAACTTTACCTAGATGTTCATGGTAGCCAGAGGATTAAGCCTAATACTCTGACTTACTCTTTAGTGCCATCGTGAATAAAATGTCTCAACAACTGGTGGATGAACTGCCACAAAGTTTGGTTTATTTATTTATTTTAAACTTTCAGATTACCCAAGCATCTAGTGAGGGTGTTAACTGTTAATCTCACTCCCCAAATAGTGTGTGTGAAATTCACTCTAGACTTTGTATCTTCAGTTTAGTGGTTAATTATTACCAACAATGCAAAGCAGCCATCTGCATAGCTTAAGACCACCCACATCTAAAAAAAGTCTTATGTTTCAAGTCATCATTTTTTTTCAATATTTAACTGAGCCCACCATCTTTCCATAGGCTAAAAAAAGAGGTAAGCGTGGAAGCTCTTTAGAAAGCTTTTTCATCAGTGTGAATGCCTGGACTGACTGAAATTCTAGCAGGTCAGGCAGCAAAAGAGAATCTAGGCAAAATCTGAACATTTTCTCATGATTTTAATTCATTATTTCATATATCTTCTAAAAGGTCATCCATATATAATCTCCAACTGTTGCATCAAAGTGCCCCTGTCTTCTATAGGGTCTCTTAAAGAAGTGTAATGAGATGGGGGCTGAGTACCTTTTCCAGACGGACAAACCCTACGATGTGAGCTATGATACCGGGGATAAGAGCATCCAGTGCGGCCGACATGTGGATGCCTTTAAACTTTGGCTCATGTGGAAGGCAAAGGTATTCATGTACAGTATCAGTGCCACTCCAGTGTGTGTGATGAAAGTTTATATTATTCTTACTCCTGGTTCAGTTCCTTGCATGAAAGAGGTTGAACGCTTATTTCCTTTACAGTGTTTATGTAGCTACAGTCCATGTTGACATCTCCTGGCAGGACAAATCTGAATTTAGAGTACCCAAAATACACTGCCTTTATTGTGTGTTTTTACTGTGAGCATTGATTGACACAGTGTGTGTGTGTGTGTGTGTGTGTCAGGGCTCAGAGGGTTTTGGAGCTCAGGTCGACAAATGCTTAGAGAATGCTGAGTATCTGTATGATCAGCTGCAGAGAAGGGCCGGCTTTGAACTGGTCTTCAAAAACAAAGTAAGGCTTGTTTTCATGGGGGATAAGTAGAACACAACTTCTTTATTTCATCCAATAGTGAACCTAAATCTTCACACACCAGGCATTGTTGTTGGATCTATTTGTAGTTTCAGGGTTTTTTTCCTCTTGATGTTTCCTCACCGATCAGTCCTTATGGAGCATATTTGTTCTCTACCTTTCACACAGCCAGAGCACTGTAATGTGTGTTTTTGGTACACTCCTCCCAGTCTGAGAGGCCTGCCACCTGGAGAGGACAGAGACACAAGACTCCATCAGGTCAGTGCAGAGTATCACAGTGGACTCATTCAGTAACATATGGCACCACTGCAGATGACTCATTTCAGACTCGATGGACTTTCTCTCTTCATGTCTCGGCAGGTGGCTCCACAGATCAAAGGCAGGATGATGGAGAAAGGCTCTGTTCTGATTGGCTATCAGCCTTTGGGAGCCAAAGTCAATTTCTTCAGGTGCGTGTTCTCAAATCCTGCCACACAGCATGATGACATCGACTTTCTGCTGGAGGAGATCATCTGGCTCAGCCATGACCTGTGACCCGATATACAGGTCTGGTCTCACTCCAGTTCATACATCTCACCACAAGGCTATCGTTTTACCATGAGCAGTCATTGTATCCAGCCCAGGTGTACAGTTACAGCCTCTGTTCAATATTACAGCTTTTGATCATCTTACACCATTACTATCTACAACATGTAGGCCCCCTATTTTTCCAACATTAAGTAGCAAGGTGGACTTCTGGCCATCTGCTCTGCTAATAATGTTTAAACGCATGTTAGACATGATAGTTCATTTTATTAGATCACCTGTGGAATTGCTATGGGGAAGAGGTCTTTACTGCAAACAAACAGCAGTCACTGTATAATGCTGCTGACATTTTAGAGTGTACTGTATACTTTAAGCGTTTTTAAGCACTACAGTTCGAAGAGTTCAAACAGCTGTGAAGTTATATAATTCTGTACTCTAAGAGTTTGTCTTGGAGCTCTCAGGGAAAACAGGCAGAAAGTGAACAGTAAAACTAGGCGTCAAGATACGTTTAAAAAAAAAGATGACTTGTACAAACATTTATTGAAAAATAGAATTGCATTTTATTTTAAATTCATTGTAATATTAGATTGATTCTTTAAAAACAAAGTCTCTTCTTGTAGAGTGTTGTCAGTACCTTGGGTTCCTTCCATTTCCACCTGGAAGAAGCAAAACCACATCAAGGCAATAATATGCTTTCATCTGCGAGGTCAAATATATTATGCAGGTTAGTGAGTATAGCTGTAGAAACCTTTCCACAATAAAAGCACAGAGTGACTGCCATGGTGTTCGGAAAAAAAAAAAAAATAAATAAGTAGGAGACCAGATTTCTGGCTTGGTCTTTGGGCATGACACTGGCCCTAACTGACAACTACATTTTTTTTATTTGTTTTCGTAAATAAATGTATTTTCTTCACTACCATCTTGTTGCAGTCTTTGAGTTGGGCTGTGATAGCCCTGTAACAAAAAGGAAGCCCACCAGCAGAGCTGAATGCTGGGAACGATCAGAGCAGACCCTGAAAATCGATAGTAACATTACCAAGAACATACTTCTCAGGTTCTACACTGCAGTCAGCATCCTCCATCAGACTGTGGGATCAGCTTCCTTGTATGCCCAATCAAACTGTTTTGATTGGGATATGAGTGCATCTCTCTGCAGTCAAGAATGTAAACTGAATTCAAATGGGAAACTTGTAAAATTTAAACAAATTATGTGTCCTGTGTCCTTCAAACTAATATCTACTAAAAGATTAGAGGTTTTGTCATTTAAACTATGTAGATACTTACAATCAGTACCACATGAGCACTGTTACCCCTCCTGACATGGATGAGGATTAATCTGTGGTTCTTACCCTTTGATTTCCAAGACTTGCCACAGTTGTCATTGTAGGCTTCCTGCTGGCTGCTCTGCTTTTCTGCAGACATAGGATTTCATCAAGTCAGAAATCTGTGCTCGGTGCCTTTTAATGGTTTGAAGTGAGGATCATAAGTGTGGGTGTGTAAATTTCAGAATTGCGTAACTGTTAATAAATAAAACTACAACAGTTGACTATACAGTTTGAAATGTTTACGTCAGATTTTCTGGCTTGTTTTGGGGCAGCAAATGTATTCAAAGCAGAGGTGTTCAGAATCATGGAGTCTGGTCTTAAATCTACTGTATTCCACATCCATTACCTTGACCTCTGTTCCTCCACTGGCCATGCCTCTTCTGGTTCTTATGAATGTTCTCATTCTTGTGGAATCCTTGAGCCTTGCCACCGTTTGTTTTCCTCATGTCTATTAGATAAAATACAGTTAAACCACAGGACAAGGCAAAGGACACAGCACTTTATGTATTAAGAAGCAGATTACCTGAACATTCAAAAGGAGGTCCTCTGCTTTGTCCCATGGAATACTGCACCTTTTCACATGGACACAGGAATCCAGTACATTGGATGCCGCAGTCCACCAAATGACCCTTTGACGGGGACACTTTGACTATCGTCCGGTCAGCCATTGGGACACACAACTGCTCATTTCCCAGCTGACCGACTTCTTCATTCCCACATAGTTTATCCATCGACCACATGTCAGTTCCATTTTGGAGAAGCAACTGGCCAACAGATGAGATTTTCTTCTTTGTTGCAGAGTTCAAGGGGAGACTTTCTTTCTGCTCAGGAGAGCAGGGGCTTTTCTCCTGCTGCTCATTTATAGTCAGAGATTCCTGGTTTGGGCTTTGATTAGCCTCTGGTTCAGAAGACCCATTTTCATTCATGTCCTGCATAGTGGGGGTAGATAAATTTTCTTTACTTTGCAGGTAAGTCAGGGAATCTAAGGGAATCTTTTCTAGAGGAGCCATGCTCTGGTCCTGTTTCGGTCCTGTCATTTCAGAAGCATCATTTTCACTCTGCATTTTTGGCTTCTCTGATTGCCCTTGCTTCTCAGCTGGGGTACTAAAAATGAGCAGGTTGTCTGATATCGGAATAGAGTCAGGAGAGGAAAACCGGCGAGACTGCCTTCTTTCTGTAGTAGATTTGACAATTAGGTTGTCATTCTGGGTTGACGGTCTACCATTTTCAGCTTCTTCTGTCATCTCAATGATTATTTCAGGCTCAAACATGCCTCTCTGCAGCGACAACTCCTTAGTGGGAATAAAGGGGGCAAGAGACTCCACAGACCAAACAGACTCATTCATTTTTTTCTTAATCTGAAAATTATTTTTAGACATTTGATAGGGAATGATCTCTAAAGTATCTTCATGTAGGTTTGTCTCATTGCCATTTGCTTGCTCATCCTCAGGGAGCTTATAGGATTCATTCATGGAATGCTGAAGGTCATCTCTTGAGGGCAGACACTGTCTTGTAGAACCAACCAGTCCCAGAGATTCATTCTCTTTTATGGACTCTGAGAGAAGCTCATGAAGAGCAGAAGGCAGTTTGAGGATCTTAAAAAGTGCTTCACTGTCTTTAGAATTTAAGGCATTTTCAACATCAGCCACCACTGGCCCATTCTTGGCCCCAGTTGCATTTTGGTTAACTGACTTTTTGTGTTCCACTTCAGTTTCGTAAGATGGCAGCTCGAGGTCGTTCTGACATAGCTTGTCTGCAATTTTCAGCCTTGTTGCCTGCGGCGTTGCATCCCCCCAACTCATCAGGATGTCAGGAACAGAGACACGTCTCTCTTTGACAGCCTCATCCTCTTGTTGAGAAGAGCTGCACACAGGAACCATGCTCTCTTGAGAACTCACTGACCACATATTGCAGTGGCCATTTTTGTAAGGGGGAATAGTCTCCTGACTAACACCGTTTTTACGGAACGTCTGTGTTTCTGCAGTTGCTTTGATAGATGACTGGATAATCTCTGTTCCTGTAGGATGTTGGTTGTCAAACCCATGTTTGATTGGGCCATTTATGCAGGTCCTGTTGACCTCCAGGTCATTTGTATTACTGTTGGGTAAAACATAGTTCTCAACATCAGCACAATCCCGTTTTTGGGAGCTGGAACTTGAAGAGGATGAAGAGTTTGAGGCAGTTCCGTGCCCAGAATCTGATATGACAAGGGGGCTTCCATCACCATAACCACTCTGTGTGGGCTCCGTTTGGACTGAAGAGTTCACAGTTTCTCTAAAAGGGACAGTATGAGGTGGGCGGAACCTGCGGGTCTGGTTTGGGTTCTGGTAGGGTGCGCTGGGAGGATGGACCTGGGGGTGCAGCAAGCGCCTGTAGTCGACTGGTTGGATGGGAGGGTGGGGCAAAATATAGGCTGGAGCCTCCATGAAGGGGGGAGGAGGGAATGGGGGCATGACCATACCATAGCCTGAGGTAGAGAGAAAAAAAAAAAGTATTACAGTATTAATTTGTAAACCAACTGTTTGGTAATGGAAAGTTTCTCATATTATATTTCAGGGCAAGTGTATAGGTGCTTATGTTATCTTGGCTAAACTTTGTATCATACTCACCCATGCCTGGTACGCCGGAAAAGGGATTATAAGAGAAGGGCATGGGCCACTGGTACTGGAGGAAAGGGGGTGGAGGCGGAGCAGGGACATAGAAGATAGGCCGTGCAGTGACGTGGTGTTGAGGATGGGATGAAGGTCCAGGCTCCTGCTGTAGCCCTGGATCCTGCTGTCCAGAGTTCAGTTCATTTTCGTTAGGACGTGACTGTACATTCCCACCAATAAGTCCTGGATGAGTTGGTGGAGGTCTATTGACAGTGACTGTTGCTGCCATATTCAACCTACACAGGTGGAGGAAGGATGACTGTTACACATCTGTGCATCCACAATGTGGTTCAGAGTAATGTATAAAATTTCATGAGTACTGCTTAATTGACTGAATTCCACATTGTTTTACAATTGTTTTTTCTGTTTCTCTTTTCTTTCATGAGCTATGGTTTGAGTATATAACAAACATGTAGACTGCTCATCAGTTTGAGGACCTAGCCATTCATACACATTCACACAATGATGGCACAGCCTTCGGGAGCAATTTGGGGTTCAGAGTCTTGCCCACGGACACACACACTTCGACATGCAGACCGGAGGAGCCGGGGATCAAACCGCCGATCATCTGATTAGTGGACGAGCCGCTCTGCCTCTGAGCCACAGCCCCAGAGTGGGAGGCCCTCTCTCTGCTTCCTGTCTATCTTCAGCTGTACTATCATTAAAAGGCATAAAAGGCCAAAAAAAGTATATAAGAGAAAGCCAGAGTCAGTACCATCATGACTCAGACTCTTTGTATTGTCTGTCAAGATAATAAAAGCTCTATCTGCTGCTAATCCTGATGAATCCTGTGTGTTATTGCCTACTGAAGTAGAGTAATACTATTTGACCTAACTTGGACCTGAAATTAGACAAGTTACATCCAGTCTGCAGAGCAAAAGACAAGTTGAAGACAACAAGAGTTTAAGTATGATGAGCTTCACAGGATCAGAAATTCTTTGACTTAGCTTTATAAAGTATGAGTATATTAAACAGAGCTTGTGCGTTCACTCTTTAGTGCAGTACAGAGGAAGTGCTAAACACACACCAAGCTCTGCTCCATATTCAACACATGCTAAAGGAAACTTTACTGCAGAACATAAGCTATTCTTTTAAACAAGTTGACAAAGAATTTTTGTAATTAAAATGACAAATTTGAGGAACTGCCTCTCATGGGGCTAAAAACATTAACAGCTATATTAAAGATAGCTTTCTCACTAGGCCATGTTGTCTCACTAGGCCATGTTGTCTCACTAGCAGGCACAACACAGTGTCAGGTTTACTAGGACACAGAAAGAAATTTTCTTCTTAAAATATGATGTGTTAATAATAAAAGCAAAATAAAAGTGCTGTTTTTGTTGTGTTGTTCACACACCAAAGAACAGAGAGACTTTACCTTGTTGAGAACTTGGATATGAAAAACACAGAGCAACGCAGAAAATGATTGAAAATGAACAACAGACACACCTGAGCTTAAGTAGCTGCTGATCACACAAGTGTGTGGGCCATCAGATGATAAGAAACACTGAGCGAGTGAACGTCAGCCTGCCTAAGAACACTAGATGGAGACAAACTCCAGTCACATCATAAAGTTTTTCCTGTTACTTTTAGGATAATATCAAATGTGTTTTGCGTGGAATCACTGCAACCAAAGTAATTATATACAGTGGTGGCCAAAATTAACCTGGCAGATCTGCAAATATCGATCTTTATTTAGCCTCCAAAACATGATTTTATTTCGTAATATTCATGAAACGTACAGATGTTACTCTGAGCACAACAAATATCAGATGAAGTGAGTTCTACTAAGATAACTCCCAGATGCTATTCTGTGTCTCACCAGAATGTTGTGGTATACTTTCATGCATCAGGTTTCACTAAGTCACCTGTTCCTGAGGCTGAACCATAATACTGAATAATACTGAACCATAATTACACCATAATACTACCCCCTCTGTGTTTACAGTAACTGTTGGCAAGACGCACTCATGTTTATCTCTCTCCTCCTACCAAGTGTTCAAATCATTCTGGCCACCACGGTATATTTACACAATGTTTAAACTGTCATCAATTAACTTACCATTCTTTCTTTATATGAATTATAATTGAACAGAATCTCAATTTTACATTACCACATTAATAATTTTCAGCTAAGCGTTAAATTTTGACTGCTGAAATTTGTGTATTGAGGGTTCAACATTCAAAGTATATAAATGAATAATTTATTATTTGAATCTATTTAATTTCTATGTCTGTGATTGCTCTGAAGAATGAATCAGTTTAAGTTTAGAAGTGAATGAATCTGTTATCTTCTCATTCTTTGGTAAGTAATAAGCCCGAAGGTTTGAGCTTTCATACTGTCCAGAAAAAAACACTGAGAAAACATTGTCATCTTGTCTTTCAAGGCTTATCTTGAGATGTTTAAGTTTGTTGTGTTATCTAAGTGTCAATATTGCTACTGTAAACAAGATTACACCTTCAGTTTGACCTTTGGTAACACGCATGCAACACGCATGCAAAAAGGTTTACAGTGTAAAGCTTTTTGTATAGTTTTCTCAAAAATGATGACGAGTGCTAACAGGACTGTGGCTGTGGTCCAGCTGGTTCACTGCATGAGGAGCTACCTGCACTTGCCACCATGGCCACCAGAGGGCGGCCAAGAGTGCTTGAAATGTCCCACAAGAGCTGAGACAAGCAATGAGACATAATTAATATAAAAATAAAAAAAAAAGAATAAAACGGGATGACTGTTTTTTTCACACATGTATCCAATCCAAACCATTTTTAATTCCAATACATTGAATAATCATGACCTGGGTTTGATTTTCACACTTATATTTCTGCACATTGAACAAGTTATTTGCTGAGATCTGTGAACACAAAGACAACAAGGTTTGATGGGTCAAGAAATAGAGCAGGTGGAAAATACAAGTTAGTCTTTTATTAAAGAAAATTACATTGACTATTATTATTATAAAAAATAAAATAATTATTAAGAAATAAAAATATTACCCAAATATCCATCACTGACACCTTGTATATTTGCAGGGAGTGATGAGCTCAGTGCTCAGACACCAAACTCTATATTAAATATTCTATATTCTCTGTCAACATTTGAAACAGTTCCCTGTTTTTAGCTTTGGCTTTTTAGCTTTTCTTCTTCTTACAGCCTCATGACCTCGTTTCCTTCGAGGTCAGGGAAATGTGGCGAGCACATCATTAATTATTGATTTAGATTCACTCTGTAACAGAGATAGTTGCTGTATAGCTAAATAAGGCCGAGGGTTCTGTGTGCATCTTGTCCTACCGATTACATCCATATATTGTCTGCGTCTCTCATGTAGCGTTCACCAAAGCCTTAATTCCTTAGCCCACAGTCATAGCGTTTGCTCAAGTGTTCTTTTTTTTCTTCCTCGCAAGAGTGATTTTTTGTTGTAATTTCATAGCCTCAGCCATAGCTTTATAGCTCTAGAGTTCTTTTGTTTCCTTCCTTGCAAGAGTGATTTTTTTGTTGTATCATCTTAGTCTAGCCCTTTTGGTTTCCTTGTGTGTAGCCTAGTGTTTTGTCAGCCTTGTACTGTAGGAGCGTCCTTAGTTAGTGTTTTCATAGCCTTTTGTTTTCTCCTCGTTGTGAGTGATTTTGATTTTGTTAATCTTTGATAAACTTAGTTCAGAGTTTTTTCCTCCTCGGAGTGATTTTTTTGTTTCTTTTAGTTTAGGTCTATTTTTATAGCCTCACTCTTTTGAGGGTTATTGAAGACCTGAATAAAGTTACTCTCAGCCTAACTCTGCTTCTGAGTCCTCATTGAGTCCCGGCCTGACAGAGCTGATAAAAGGTTCATATGACAGATTAGAAAGGCCAGCAGATACATAATGGATCAACCCATTCCTGCCTCCTGGGAAAATCATTTATGAATGTGCCTTCATATATTCCACATATTAAAAATTAATTTCCACAGCAGGAGATGGGACTGGGAATACAGCTGAGGAGTTACAACAAGACTGCACTGTGTACAGTTTGGGAACAGGCTGTACAGTATAGTGGTCTGCCCTGCATCATGATGAACAAAGGATGGCTTCCCTTCATTTTGTCCATGCAGACGGTGTACAGTATGACCTACTGAGAACCAGGCTCGAGGTTTGAGGGAGGATGGCTTACATATCACTTCAAACATGTGCTGGGGTTCATTTGAAAATTAATATCTACTACTTACCAACATAGGAGGGTTACAGACTGAAGTCAGCTTAGTTTGAGCTACACACGAAGAAAATGAAAATGTTCTGAGTTGTACGAAGGCTCAGTCCTTGCTGTGGAAGCCCAGGGTTTTAATCTGACCTGTGGCTCTTTCCTGCATGTCATTACCCATCTCTCTCTCTCTCCACATTTCTGTCACTCTTCAGCTCTCTCTGTCAAAATAAAAGCTTGAAAAGGCCAAAAAAATAATCTTAAAAAACAACAGAAAATGTTCGGAGTCATGCCTAATTTAAATTATGCAAAACTTAGAGTGCATCACAATTTTCTGTGTCCACCATAGTAAGGACATTCAGAGAAGAGAACAGGTTCAGTATACTGCTGTATTTTTGTGATTGCAGATTTACTGTACTGCACTACATGCAGCTGTTTCAATAGACATTTGTAAAGTTCATCACTGTATGTATTGTACTGCATGAATATTTTTTGCAACTGTAAATCTACTTTTTGTAGAATTGAAATAAACAAACTGTCTGGCCCTGAACATTGCGCTTTCCATATGTTTACAGTACTGACTGCTCAATAGATTTTGACTGGTTGCAGGTTTATATCAACAAAGAACAAGAATTACAGTATCACAGAGACAAAGGACAAGTTTGTGAGATGCAGGGTACAGTACTGTAAAGATATGGGTACAAAGAGGAGGAGGAAAAAAAACTGCAAAGAGAAAAGCAGAGTCGTAATTTCTGATCAATTTTTTTTTTCACAACTTTGTTTATTGAATTTTTAAACACATAAATGACAGCTAAAAAAAAGCAAGTATCAAGTTTCTGATTATCGTTATCACAAAACTCAGATAAAAACAAATAATGTACAAGATACTTGTATGTAAATATAGAAACAAACAAACAAAAAAGGGCAGGTCACCTATACAAAACGGGGAGTTAGACAGCTACATAGATGGCTGTTGTTAACGGCACATTATAGAGAACAATTACACACAACTATACAAAGCATGACATCAAAAACAGATCAGACAATGTACAAGAGATTGTTTGTCAGTCCGGAATGTTAGGAAAAGTCAATTTATTTGCATACTCAAAAAATGGTCCCCATGTCCTCCTGAAAGAAGCTGACGATCCTCTCAGTGTGCAGCGGATCTTCTCCATACTGATAAAGTAAAAAATGTCCTTCATCCACATTTGACAGGTTGGTGGAGTCTGGGATTTCCACTTTATAAGAATGAGACGTCTAGCTAAGAGGGTCACAAAGGCCACCAGGTTCTTCTTATAATTTGGAATAGCAGGGATGAGGGTAACTCCAAATAGGGCAGTAACCGCCGATGGTGTGAAAGAAACAGAGGTGACCTGAGAAATAGTATTGAAAATCTCTAACCAAAAGGAATTCAGGGACGGGCACGCCCAAAACATATGGAAATGAGTAGCCGGGTACTGGCGGCGCCTGTCACAAATGGGATCAACATCACTAAATATTTTTGACAGTCTGACCTTAGTTAAATGACAACGGTGAAGAACCTTACACTGTAGCAACCCGTGCCTAGCAGATATGGAGGAGGAATGGACCAGCCGCAGACACTCATTCCAAACATCATCTGTGAGTTCACATTGTAAATCGTTCTCCCATAGCGTCCTAATAGTACGAAGTGAGGCTGGGTTTATAGAGTGAATGAGATTATATAGCACAGAGATCATGCCCCTCGTGGCGGGCAGCGGAGTCAGGAATGGGTCCAGGCCAGTAGGTTCTGGTAAATTAGGAAAGCTAGGGTAAACATTCCTAACAAAGCTACGGATCTGTAAATATCTGAAAAATATATTTTTAGGAAGGGCCAGCTTGTCTGAAAGCTGCTGAAAAGATGAGAATGTGTCGTCATTATACAAGTCCTTGATTGTTTTGATACCCTGCACCCGCCAGGAGGAGAACGCTCCATCAGTCATTGATGGGTGAAATAACAGGTTTGGTGCTAGCGGGGCCAGTCGAGAAGGAGCCTGAAGGCCGAAATATCGCCTAAATTGTCTCCACACCCTCACAGTAGATTTAACTATTATACTATTTGAATAAGGAGATATGGGGTGATTTACAGGAGCATGAACAAGTGCAGACAGAGAGGCTGGTTTGGCAGACATGGATTCCATAACTATCCATGTTGGGGGAGAACCGGAGTCCTCGAAATGGAGCCAGAACTGAATTGCTCTTAGGTTACAGGCCCAGTAATAAAATCTAAAATTTGGCAATGCCAGACCCCCCTGAGACTTTAGTCTCTGAAGCAAGGGTCTGCGTAGTCTCGGGGTCTTCTTGCTCCAGATAAACTCGGATATTAATTTATCAATCTTGGAAAAAAAAGACTGTGGAATAAAGATAGGTAGACACTGGAATAAGTAGGAAAACTTTGGGAGGGTGTTCATTTTGATAGAATTGACGCGGGCTGCGAGGGATAAATTTAATAAAGACCAGCGCTCAAAATCATCTTGCATCTTAACGACCAGTGGAAGAAAGTTAGATTTGAATAAATCCTTAAACTGAGATGTGACCTGAATGCCCAAGTATATGAAACTATCCGACGCAATCTTGAATGGGAAGCTGTGCAATGGGAAATTTCTTGCTGCTTGATTCAAGGGCAAAATCTCACTGGACAAATTAAGTTTATAGCCAGACACACGGCCAAAAGAGGTTAGCGTGTCTAAAGTAGCTGGGATCGAGATCAAGGGGTCCGAAATATACACCAAAAGATCATCCGCGTACAGAAAGACAGTGTGCTCAACGCCATACCTGAGTACACCCCTGATGCGTTGGTGTGACCGAAGGGCCACAGCAAGAGGTTTAATGGCGATAGCGAACAGGAGTGGACTCAGAGGGCAGCCTTGCCGGGTGGAGCGGTGGAGAGGAAAATGTTCTGAAAGGATGTTATTGGTTCTAATAGATGCCGTGGGTGAAGTGTATAACAATCTCACCCAGGAAATAAATTTATTGCCAAAACCGAACTTCTGTAAAGTATAGAAAAGATAATCCCACTCCACTCGGTCGAAGGCCTTCTCTGCATCCAGCGAAATCAAGACCTCTGGCGTGTGTGACGAAGAGGGATTGTACAGGATGTTAAATAGCCGCCTGAGATTAGAAAAGGAATATCTCCTGAATAAACCCCGTCTGGTCCGGTGAGATGATGGAGGAAAGAACTGATTCAAGACGCATGGCAAGTAATTTAGACAGAAGTTTTAGGTCCGCAGATAACAAACTTATGGGTCGATAACTTGCAGCCAGTAGAGGGTCCTTATCCTTCTTCAAAATAAGTGAGATTGTAGCCTGCATGAGAGTCGGTGGGAGTTTAGATAACGAAAAAGATTCATTAAACATGTCTATTAAAATTGGAGCTAATTTATCAAAGAATTTTCTATAAAATTCTATTGGAAATCCATCCGGACCTGGACATTTCCCTGTTTGCATAGAAAAAGCTGCCTGCCTAAGTTCAGTAATAGTGATTGGTCCATCCAAAGCATTAACAGACTCAGGGTCTACTTTAGGAATGTTAAGAGAGCTAAAAAAAAGTGGTCGAAAGCAGAGGAGTCGGCCGAATGTTCCGAAGAATATAAAGACATATAGAATTGTCTGAAGTGATCGTTAATCAATTTGGAATCTGTTGTAACACCTGATGAGGTCCTAATTTGTGGAATTTGGTGAGAGGACGCTGTCTGACGTAAATAGTGAGCAAGTAGTCGGCTTGCTTTATCCCCATGCTCGTAGTACGTGGATCTGGATTTCAGCAGGAGGCCCTCAACCTGAGCAGAAGCGAGAACGTCGTATTCTGCTTTCAGTGAAAGCCGCTCTTTAAAAATATCAGGTGATAGCGAAGTAGCATACACAGTGTCAAGCTGAGCTATTTGTTGCTTCACTTCCAACATTTTTCTCTTCCTAAGCTTGCTTTCATAACTTGAAAACGAGATAATTTCCCCTCGTAGATAGGCCTTCAGAGCCTCCCAAACCACGGACATGGAGACATCAGGAGTTTTATTTAACGATAGAAAGTAGTCTATTTGTTGCGAGATAAAGCTCACAAAATTCTCATTGGATAGCAATCGTGTGTTGAGACGGATATCTAAATAACAGGGGCATGGTCTGAGATTACAATAGTATCATAAGAGCAGGAATGTACTAATGATAAGAGATGGTTATCCAACAGAAAGTAGTCAATCCGTGTAAAGGTATGATGCACGTTAGAAAAAAAGGAGTATGCTCTTCCAGAGGGGTTTAAACGGCGCCAGGGATCTGATATAGAAAATTCGTCCATAAAGGGTTGAATGACTCTGGCTGATTTTGACGCTGCTACATTTCTGGTAGAGGAACGATCCAATGTTGGGTTGATCCAACAGTTAAAGTCACCTCCAAGTATGGGGAAATATGAGGTCCTGTTGGTTAATTTAGAGAATACTAACCGGAAAAAAGCCTCATTGTCCCAATTAGGACCATAAATATTAATGAGCGCGACAGGGGTATTGCATAGTTGACCAGGAACAATCAAATATCTTCCATTAGCGTCAGAGACTATGTCAGAACAAGTAAAATTGATTGACTTTCGAATCAAGATTGCAACCCCTCTACATTTACCCTGGAAAGATGAATGATACATTTGACCCACCCACCTCCCACGCAATTTAGCATGATCTGATACCTTTAAATGGGTCTCCTGAAGATAGACAACATCCCCTCCCAAGTGTTGAAGATGATGGAGTACTTTGCTACGCTTAATCGGATGATTGAGCCCTCTACAATTCCAACTTATAAATTTTAATCTCTTCCCGGACTGACAGAACTGGCTATTCTGAGCCATAGCGCATACTGATCTCAAGGAAAATGTGTGTACAGGTGTAATTGGTGATAAACGGACAGCCATTACATAGGTTAAAGTATGGTGACCTAAAGACATAAGCATTACATAACAACAGAACAAAACAAGTAACAAGGAACCAAATTTCTGATCAATTTTGAGCTGAACATGTTTTCATTCATCAAAAGACAATGACAGAAAAATTTACTTTCCCTGAAAACTATGTTTTGAACAATGTGTTTTCTATCTTTTGGTGTCTTGTTTACTGACTGCTTGATAGTGTATATCACTTTGATCGCTGTGTTTATGATTTGAGAGCAGTGCTTGGTTTTGAGCACAGGTAAATCTGTTTTGAGGTCGAGGTTTGATTTTGTAAGAGGAGTCAGAGGTTTTGTAAATAGTGCTTGAAGATGAGGTTTTGTGTTTAATGTTTTCAGAAATTGGAGCATGGTTTCAGAAATTGTGTTTTAGCAATTGAGAAAAACTGTAATGGGGAGACACTCATGGTTGTAGCTACAGTCTGTCCATGTGTTGTCTGACAATATCCTCCTCTGAGTCCTTGTACACCACCTTGACTTTAAGGACACACAGACTGTAACAGGAATCAAAAATTAAAATGAATTTCATAAATTCATAGAAAAAACAACATAAACTGTCTGGTGAGGTGTTGTGTGTGCCACCACGTGAAAACAATTAACAATGCACCTTGGTATTACAGTTTTTTCTGATGGCTTAAACACTTACATGGATTCTTATAGCACAATTTCTAAAACTATTAATATTTATCACAAAACCCTTCACCGAGTTTGCAAAACTGAAAGCACAAACATTGCTTTGCACTTAGTTTGCAATTTCGTAACACACACTTTGTATATGTGTATATACAAAGTGTGTGTTACGATACACAGCTCCACTGCTTTACACTCAATTTCCAGATGATCTACACACTCCTATCAAAACTATACCTATTTATGGCTATTTTTTACACAATTCTGCCAACTGTCAGGCCACACTTTCACATGTGAAAACTATTATTTATAATTACTTCACTTTGCAGTCAGCCTGAGCACTATAAATAAGCCACAGGTAAGCTTTTTGTGTGGAGAACAATGGAAGGAGAGAGAAGAGTAAGAGGAGTGAGAGTAAGAGGAGGGCGAGGAAGAGGACTTGGAGGTGAAGAAGCAGGAGGACGAGGACGTGGACAAGGAAATGAATTCGGAGGAAGAGGAGGAGGAGGTGCAGAAGCAAGAGGCAGAGGAGGACAGCGAAGACAAGGAGGAGCACTTAGAGGAAGAGGACAACGAGGTGCACTTAGAGGAAGAGGACGAGGAGGTGCAGAAGCACAAGGATAACGAGGGAGGGAAGAGGAACGGGAAGGAGTACAAGTAAGAAATAGAATCACTGATGTCATCAGAGCTACAATAGTGGACCATGTAATCAACCATGGCATGAGCCTAAGGGAAGCTGGCCATCGGGTTCAACCCAACCTGAGCCGCTACACTGTAGCAGGCATCATAAGAACATTTCGAAATAAGAATCGGTTAGTACAGTATCTTCTTCACACTAAGTTTTACATTATACTGTAATAGTGTGATATTCTTTTGAGAAATACTATACATTTACTGTAAAAATACTGAAATTGCTACTACAGAATTGTTAGACAACCTGTTGCTGGGGGCAGAAGACGGCTGAACAAGAGCCCCACATAGTGAATATGGTGCTGGCAAACAACTCCATAAGGCTACGAGAAATACAGCAGCACATAATAGAGGATGACACAACATTCGAACACATAAATAATGTGAGCATCTCTGCATTATCTCGCATATTGGCACGAAACCGAATAAGGATGAAGCAGGTCTATAGGGTCCCATTTCAAAGAAACAGTGAACTTGTGAAACAACTGCGATATGAATTTGTGCAGGTAAGCTTACTGTATTATTGGTACTCAGTCTGGAAGTGCATACTGTGTGCTGTACATGGGCCTGCTGTGCTGCATTTGTTTTGTCTTTTCCAGAGAGTGATGGCCCTAGAGGCAGATGCCATGGGTCATGAGCTGGTCTTTGTGGATGAGGCAGGCTTTAACCTCAGCAAAACTAGAGATGGGGAAGGAACAATTTTGGACACCGTGCCATAATCAATGTCCCAGGACAGTGTGGTGGAAACATTACCATGTGTGCAGCCATCAATCAAAACGGTGTTGTTCACCATCATGCAACTCTGGGCCCATACAACACTGCACACATTCTTACATTCCTGGACACCCTGCATGACTTATTCACTCTCGTTCAGAGACCAGAGCCGACCAGATATGTCATCATATGGGACAATGTTAGTTTCCACCGTGCTGTTCTGGTCTGCAACTGGTTTACCGATCCCTCGGAATTCATTGTGGTCTACCTCCCCCCTTACTCTCCATTCCTAAATCCCATTGAAGAGTTTTTCTCTGCTTGGCGCTGGAAGGTTTTTTGACCGTCACCCCCATCAGCGCATAGCCCTTCTACAGGCAATGGAGGAGGCATGCGGAGACATTGACCAGGTGTCATGTCAGGCCTGGATACGACACTCCAAGAGATATTTTCCCCGGTGCCTAGAAATGGAAGACATTGCATGTGATGTGGACAAGATTTTGTGGCCAGACCCAGTAAGATCCCAAGACTGATTTTTTTCCCTCAATGATTGTCATTTTATGGTTTTTTTTGTGCCTTGACCTGAAAAACACACTTTATGTTTACGTATTTGGATGTGTGTAAATAAATATCCATTCACTTTCACCCCTGTGTGTTACTGTAAAAGGTACTGAAAACCGATATGCCCTGCACACAGGATAAGCAAAAGCTAAATGAGTTTTTCATTGTTACTGTCAGTGTGCAGTGGCTGCTTTGTGTGCTTACTGATATTATGAGTTGTGTGCACCGTCGGATACAAAAATTACTATTTTAAAAAAAATGTGAACAGTTTAGCAAAAAGTGCTTATGCAACAGAACAAAAACATGCTTTTGCAAGTGATCTACTGTGTTTTGCTATTTGGGTGAAAGGTTTTGCGATTTGTGTGTAGAGTTTTGCAAAAAAAGCCAAAAGTTTCAAAAATTGCGTCTTAGCTATCAGAAAAAACTGTAATTCTAGCAGTCTGTGAACTCTGCTGGAGGATGAACAAAAGATCAACCTCATTAGTGTTGAGATGATGTGGTGGAGAGCGCTTAGCACTGCTGACTGTGATAGGCCATAAATTTTGAGTCACATAATTTTCATACTCATTTATTGTGCCTATAGGGATGCAAAAGGGTGAAAAATTTCTTTCTATGGGAATTTTGTATATTGGAAACTTTCCACTGGAATTATGAAATTGGAAGTTAATTAGCATCATGATAAGATAGCCTCATAAATGGATGAATGAAATGGTGCTAGCTATAGCTTATTTAGCATCTAACTTATCAGCTAGCTATTTACTGTATGAATACATGTTCATGTGCTGTGCTCAGTAGCCCTGCAGTAAGCAGTGTGCTATGTGCATGTGATTGAGGAATAGCAGACCTGCATGAAATCTAGTTGTTTAGTCAAGATGATGCTAAAATATATTTTCCATAACTATATTTAAGTTCTCTGTTAAGGGTCAACCTTCAAATTATAAATTCATGGTTTACTCCCGTTTATTCCCATAAATTCCTGTTAATTCCCATAGAAAGTTTTGAAAGGATGTGGTACAATTTAAAAACATTCCCTCATTAAACAACCGCATTATGTTCAGGCTTAAAACGTATTTGCTGTTTTAAATGTACTGTATTGGTTCAAATGGAATTTCCTGGAAACAGAATGCATGTAGCTTGCAGCAGAATGAAACATACAAAAAATAAATAAAATACAAAAGCCCAACAAATGACTCAATCTCTAGTCTTATATCAAATAACATTGAATTCCACATAAAGTGCACTGAAATACACTGGAAAAGAACTAGCCGTTACAAGCTGAGTGTTCTGATAAAAGCTAACTCATATTTATAAAATCTGTATCCGTTAATCATTTGCTCTTTTTCCAACGAGCCACAAATGGTTCACATCTCATCAGCCAACTATGGTGCATTCTGTGCACACTTGTATAATCTCTTAGTTCTGCTGTGCACTGATTCACACATAGAAATATGTGTAAGTCCTGAACATGCTGTGGTCCCATGAGGACGAGCAGCCGCAGTTCTGTTTACACATAAACATCGCTCAGGTCAGCCTGCAAGTGCTTCCAATAAAAAGCTATTTCTGCATTCCCCTTTTTCTATATTTTATGATATGAACATGCAGTTTCCATGGTTACTGTTGTCAAATCAGCCGTGGAGAGAGAGTGGGATTGTATGTTACTGTGCAGTGGGGGAGGGGTGATTGTAGTGCCGGAGAGAGGAAGCTCGTGATGGAATCGTTCCATTATGTATTATTTGGAGTTAACATAGAGGATTAGTCACGCATCTCTCCATGAAAGCAGAACAGAATGTGGAGAGCAGCAGATGAACAAAAATCATGTTTACAATCACAACACAACCTTCATATTCACAATCTCCAAAAACATCCTCAGTGAGAGCTCAGTCTGTCCTCTGTCCTCTCTGTCTCTGTGTCTCTCTAAAACAGTGGCCTAGTCTGTGAAGCAGAGAGCCCACTCACATTCATCAAAGCCCCTTTCATATCCTGACAGCCACACACACACACACACACACACACACACACACACACACACACACACACACACACACACACACACACACACACACACACACACACACACACACACACACACACAGCGGACCTCTCTGATTTGCGTTTGAAGTGGACACTGTTTTGTAAGCCACTTTTGTAGCTCTGTGCTGCTTCTGCCAAGTCTGAGTTATCTGTCCTCTCATTAGATTTAGGAGACAGGAGGCATAAAGGAGCAGAGACACAATGGACCATCAACATGGACCAAAAATCATTATTGCAAGTTAAAGGATAATTGCTGTTTAAATCATTTTTGCAGTTTTGTAGCTGAAAATTGACAAAAAAAAAAATCTCTGTGACAGTACAGAGAGCCATCTGACATTTTAACATTAACATGAATGAGCTGAAAATGTACTGAATCATATTTAAGAATACTTAAAAACGTGTCATAAAACCTGGTGAAGTGATGAACTGTTTCTTTCTTCTTAACTTTCTTGTTTCCTCAAGAAAAGCGAACTCAGTTTAAAAAACATAAAGTCATCAAAAAAGATTCAATCCGTGGGTTTGATAATTTTCTCTGTAAAAGTACTCACTTTTTAAAAAAAAGAATAATTTATCGTTTCTTCTCCCAAACAGACAAAGCAACCCTTAAACTAGGTTTTATCAAAACACTAACACAATTCACCAAATCACACACCCAAACTGTAAAACACCTCATATATCACACAAAATGAAACACTGCAACCAAAATCAAACTTTTGCACCAGATGGCACACACTTCATTCATATTACTGATGTCTGTCTAACCAACTACACACTGTTGTGCATAATGAAGAGCACTCTCGTCTTTAGTATGCTTTGCCATAATACTAACATAGTTCAAACTGTGGAGAATTCTTCAAATTGTTCACATGCACAAAAATATTTGCAGATACACACATGAGCACACATTTTACCAAACAAGTCAGTGCAACATATGCACAGCCGATAGATTTACATTGGAGTGAACTAAAATATGTTCACAAAACAGTGAGCTAAAAAATACAATTACAGAAAAAATGTAAGAAAAAAATAAAAAAAAAGAGGAAAGTAAAATAATTAGATAACACTGCTCTACCCTGACCTCTCACTCTTCGTCCCCCTCTCATTCTCACCCTCCCTCTTCCTCTTCCTCTCTCAACAATGTCTTCCAAAGATGCTCACCTGTGGTCTTTTATTGCTTACTTCCTGATTGAAGTGTAAACACTTACATAACACCATGTTTGGCCAGGTGGCACATATAGTGGACGATCAGCTCATGTAGTGTCCTTTTTATTTTATCACGTGTTTTGAAATTGCAAACATGTGACTTTATGTCACATTGTTGTGTCTTATGCAGAGAACATTGTTCAGTACACTTAAAAAGAGCCACTTCCAATTGCAAAATGTGTGTAAAGCAGAAAATGTGTTTAAAGTTTTGGAGATTTGAGATGAGGTTTGGCTCCCTGTGTGTCAGTTTAAATATTTGTGCTATCCATGTCATTTCAGTGTGTTAGCAACTGGACAAAACTGTAATGAGACAGATGGAGAGAGGAGAGGAGAGAAGAGAAATGCTGATATGTGATTAGGAGGTGTGAGAAAGAAGGACAATCTGAGCCGTCTGTAAGCTAAGAGTTTTTATTAATACCATGACAGATTCCCACAAAACATCCTTCCGTCTATAATTTGACTTTAGTTTTCAGTGATTCACTTTAAAGGGTTAATGCTGTTTCACAATCAACACACTCTGAAAGTAGATTTTTAAATATATATATTTTTTATAACATTGATACAAAGGCTAAAAAGTCACACTGAAAGTCTGCCATTGAGCTGAGGTTATTTTAAATATCCACTGCACACTAATTCTTTCTAACACCATAGCTCTGTCATACACATGTCTTGAAGAAAGTGTTTAATGCACTGTGGTGATAGGTAGTTCAGTTGTCATAGTTTTTATAAAAAATAGAGGGACACTGTCCAGCCAGTGACAGAACGAATGGTAAATGCCATGACCACCAGCAATCCAGATGTGTCAGTGGCCTGCTGGTTCCTTTTTGCAACACTAAAGCTTCATTTATCAGAAGCCCAACATAGAGAAAACATGACAAATTACCATCAGCCAACACTTCACGAGATGCCCTTCACAACACACTGGAGACATTGCCCTCATGACGTGGTCTTAAGTCTTAAACTTGCATAGTGCTTTGTTGATGGGTGGTGGCCACCGTTCACCAAAACGTCCAGAATCAGTATGATCACTTTGTCTTAAACAACAAAATGAGGCATGAATAAAAAATATGGCGTTTGACAATCTGAGCAGCTGTCTGCGGCACATTTCACAACACAATGGAATGCATAGAAAGCAGGTGATAGGGAAGTTGATGAAGGCTTTCATTGTTAATCAAAGATGTTGGTAGATGACAAATACGCATATTAATAAGACTCTTCAAAGGATGAAGGAATTATTGGAATGGGAAAAAAAACATGATACAGACAAAATGAGGAGGCCAGAATTTTTGTCCTGTTGTTAGTAGTCGTAAAATTTACAATCCTACATCGCTAGTCTCTTTCTCCCCGTGTTAGCTGGGATAGACTAGGACTCTTAGGGTAGCTTAGCTCTGTGCTAAGCCAGTGTCATGACTGACATCTTTACTCCTCCCATAGTGCAACTATGTCAGTAATCAGTCTGTAGAAATAACCTCTCACTGTCTGACCTTTTAGGTTCTATCTCCTCTGTCCTGATAATGGCAGCTAAAGTTAACCTTAATGACCAGATGAGAAAATAGCCATTGTCCAAGCTCCAATGATTCCTTCACATATGATAAAGATAAGGCGCAGTGAGCTGTTCTCTGATTCTCAATCAATGAGTGTTGATCTGCATGGAGCCGTGAAGACGATAATACTTTTGTCTTGCTTGCGGTTCATAAATACGGTTCATTCATGTATGAATGAAAATATCATCTGGTTAGGCGACACTTGGAATCATAAGTGTAAATATGGTCTATGTCTCAGTAGTGTCAAAGCATAAATATCACATTTAAAGATCTTTTTTTCAAGATACATCCAGTTAGTCTATGTCCTAGAAAGCATAAGCAGCTAGGTCTTTACTTTAATTTTCAGGTTGATGTCAACAGGGAAAGTATAAGCTGCGCACAGACTGCATGTGGAGAGCAATATGAGTAAAAAGGTTTAGGGAACGGCGCTAAGGAGAAGTTATGAGGGCACGGAAGCGATCACAATGAAGCAGGGTTTATTTGAAGGAGGCGCGGACCTGGCGGCCCTTCAGAGGCTGAGGGGGACGGTAGTTGTCCACCATGCAGCACGGAGCTTCTCCTTCTCCAGTGAACAGAAGGCTGCGGAACATGGCCATCTGAAGAAGACGGAGAGACAAACATAAAACAGCTCATGATGAAGATAATTATAGTTGATGAAGATTGGTTTGACTTTTGTACATCCGATATCTAAATATTTATAAAGCTCAGTATCACAAAACACAAAAGGTTAAAGGTATGTTACAACATCCAGTCACTTTTTACCAGGACACACTGAGTGACAGGAGACTCCTCTGGAGTCTGGTGGAGCTTCCACAGTCACTGTGTGGCTGTGGTAATGAGAGGCTCTCCCAGTGACGGGTTAACCTTACTGCTCTCCAGTCAGAATATAACACAGCTATCAGAAGGGCCATATGTAGGGAAGAGCCAGAGAGTTGAGCTTTCAAATCCAAACACACACACACACACACACACACACAGACAGACACAAACATTTCATGTAGTTATAGAATCATTTCTCAAATACAAATGGAACGCACGGTGTGTGTTGCATAGGAACCAGAGTGATGAAAAATTCCCATGAGCCCCTCAATCCTCAGTTGGTCAAATGGAAGTGCACTTTGGTTTCCGCCAGAGAAAACAGGCCGTGTTCACTCTGAGGGAAACAGTGGCACCTGGAACAGGTTTAAGGATTACCCAGCAGCAGATAATTTCATGCAGCCCACCCGCTCACACCCTCCTGCTATGGTGGTTATCTCCTGTGTGCACATGGTGATGCAAACACAGCCCTCCTGACACTCAGACTACTCCCATAATTCATAGAGCAGCATTAAGATGAATGAACTGTCCAACAATTGAAACAGTGTTAACTTTCCTCTGAAACATCTCACATCTATAAACACTGTGTGTGTGTGTGTGTGTGTGTGTGTGTGTGTGTGTGTGTGTGTGTGTGTGTGTGTGTGTGTGTGTGTGTGTGTGTGTGTGTGTGTGTGTGTGTGTCTGTTGAGTAAAGCAGCAGTATGGCATAAACAACAACTCCTCTGGGAGTCATTTACTGTTTAGCGAGCTGGTGAGTTCGGATTAACCCTCCGCAGTCTCATTCAGCACTGCAGTGTGTTCACTTCTACAGTGTAGAACAGAAAGATTTCTCTGTACCCTATCAGAAAACCTTATGTCTGTACGTATAGACTTTATTTAGGGGGCGGGCTGAGGATAGAATGTACAGTGTGGGTTTTATGTCACATAGAGGTGACATACTGTGAGATAGCGTGAAAACTGCCCACTGCAGATACTGACAGTCAGTGTAATCTGAGTGAAACACAGGACACACACACCCTGCTCTGTATGATATGGCTTCTTACACTCTTTGACAGTGTTTGGGCCAACAAACTGGCTCCTTAGACTCAAAGTCTAAAGTGTGTATGAGTGACTAATTGGCAGTTTTTGATTTGTGTGACTTCCTTTTATTTTCTCATTTTAGACTTCAGGTCCACTGGAGACTTGAACAGCAGTCCCACTGGACCACATGATTGGAAAGCTGTACTGAAGCAGCGTGTCCATCCCACAGACCGGCAGATGGGCTGCCAAGACTAATGTCTGTATTTAGGACTGCCACAAATACACACATACACATACACACACCCCTACATACACTCTGTGTACCGTGTACTTGCACTGAAACACCCATATGACCTTCTAGCTATATTTGAATTCTTTCTTGTGTGTAATGCTGTTCACTTATTTGGCTCTCATACTAAAGCTCAGTACTACATGCATTTGTTGCTTTACACTGTGCGGACCAGCCTTCCTATCTGAGTGCAGCGATAGTTCAAACAAATGTCACTGTGACTTCAAGTCGTTTAAGTAGTACTGTTCAAGACTGTGGCGGTTGGTTAAAAAATTGTGACTGCAATCATAATTTCTCAGTTTTTTGTAATGAATGAACTTTATGCTAATGATCTGTTTTTATGTAAAAAGGAAAGTAGAGCTGGTCTTGAAAGTCCAAACATCTACAAGTGCTTTCAGCAGAATTCTGCATCGGTGTGTCCTGATCTTCTGTCTGACGTTGGTGTGAGTTTATGTGGGTTTAGTGAGTAAGTCAATGTAAAGAAAGTTAAGTACCTGTGCAGGGCTGACACTGATTGGCTCCTTGAGGAGGATCCAGGTGACACTCTCCAACAGGGGGGGTGTGGTCAGAGAGCCATCATAGGTCCAGTAATCCAGAGATGGAGGAAGAAGTGTCTTTGCATCAAAGTTAGCAAAGGTGGTCTGCTTTCCCTGAAAGGATGGAAGTAGGGAATGGGGAAGGAAAGAAGACCACAGCATGTAGTTGTTAGTTTCTTTATACACTGTTACACATACTTTGTTTGTGTTTTGTAAAATTCTCAGACAGGTGTTGTTGTTGTTTTTTTTACCTTGGTCTTAATGGCATCCAAGGCATCCAGAACTTTCTGTATCCTTGGGTTGGCAGCACCAATCTGTAGCAGACAGATAGACACACAATATATGACATACCAGTATCAACAATGACCACGATATTAAAAAAGATATATCAAATATCAATATTATGTTACTAATACACATATGATAGAGTCATATCAAGTGACTCTTCATTTCTGTTTCTTTGTGTTTTCACTCGGTGGTTATACTTTTTTACAGTCATGGTTACAGACTCTCCTCTCTCTCTGCACCTTCCTACACTTTTATCTTGAGTTTAATTCATTTGCCAAAAAGAGAAAACGACAAAAACAAAACACACAATAAAAGTTCAAGATGAATTTGCATTATTATGATTATTTTTAAACTTTTTTCCTGATCTGAAAAAAGTTGTTTCACCTCCTGTCTTTTTAAGGACCCCTCCATAGAAGCTGCTTTCTTCTGATTGGACAACTTCCATAAGCCAGTCAAGGGGCTACCAAGCATCAACCTCTGGAGCTAGGAATGAAGCTGCCAGTGCGGAAGTGCTAATAACTGTAATTCCTCGAGCGGCAGCTTGAGACAGGCTGCAGATGTGAGTCAGTCCATATTAAAATCAAATCGAAGTTATGCATAATTAACAGCATGACCACTTGATTGACAGGTATGTGCTGTTACAGATGGCTTATTGGAGCACCCAGGCGTCATTCGGCCTGTCAGCCAATGACCCATGTCTTTACCGATATTTAGAGATGAAAGATGAAAGAAGCGTCACTCAGGCTCTGTCCATTCTTTATACTGTCATTGGGCTGCACCTAATGATCACTGCACTGATGGAGGAAACTGCAGGAATGCAGTGTGTCAGGGGGCCGGGCCTCACAGAATACTGTATAACTTTATTTGCTATTTATGGTTAAACTGGATTATACTTTTTAATTATTTTTGGATTATATAACACGCGAATCTACTCCCAGCAATGATTCAAACTTTATCTTATCTTATCTTATATTTTATGAAAATATTTTCTGGCCCTGCAGCTGCCCTTGCCTGTTGGGCATAGAGCGTTATTGTAAGCATGATTGTGCAGCATTTTCTGTCCATCAAAATCTTACCTTCTCCAATAGGATAAGACCTGGGGGGACCTACAGTATGGGACCTTTAAAGTATCTTTACACACCTAGTCTGTTGTGTAGATGGATTATGATGAACTACTCACCTTAAGAAAGACCCCGACCACAGCGAGTCCATCAGGCTGGCTGGCTGCCTCTCCAAAGCTAGGGTACTTAGTGTTCCAGTGCACCAGATGAAGCTGACAAGAAAAAGAGACCTGATATTTTAGAGATAATGATGGCAGTATAAACAATTTAGGGCAATTATGAAAGATCCAAAAATGTTGGGTGGGGGCAGAGAACAGATGAGGAGGTGCTGTGATCATCTGATGTCATCTCATGGCAGGGCCACAGTCACAAATGTAGACAGACTGAGGTCACAAGTTCAAATTCCAAACCTAAATTTACTGTCATATGTCCAGTAAAGTGTTTTAGCAGATCATCTGTAAATACTGTTTCCACATGAAAAAACTGTTAAAAGTCTCTTCTCTCTTCTGGGGGATGACTGTACATTCAGTTGCATTTGAAGACAGTGGAATCGATCAATTTATTGACCACTGTAATTGTATAAAGCTGCAGCCCTGCCACAGAATTTTTTTTCCAAGTCCCTATGGTTTAGAAAAATACTGTAACACAATAAGAACCATTCTAAACTGATTTGTTACCATACACTGTTAACACCACACATCTGAATTGTTTATTCCATGATATGAACAGAGGTAGAGGTAGGTGTGTGTAGTTGTAGCTTCAGTAGCCTCAGTACCTCACAGGGGAACTTGATGCCGTTGACAGTGTGCTCAGAGCCTCTGTCATCACTGGCTCCCCAGTGGAAATGAAACTGCCTCAGACGGTATGTTCCAGAAATAGGACCTCCAGTCAGGGCTGGTCAGAACAAAACAACAGACTCATCAGAGATCACAGGAGACTTAACATCAACAATTCAATAATTCTATGCCAGTCTGCACATTATTACAGCAGTAGGCTTATGGCATGTTGGGACCTGTATGGTTGGACACTGCAGCTTCCTATTACTTACACTTGATAACCATTCTGTTTATAATTTGCCTCTAGTCAGTCACCCAGCTTCATGAAAGTGCAATACTGAACCTCTGAAGAGTCCAACAGGGGGACCTGCAGAACTTAATTTTTTCTCATATCTCACAAGTTGTTGTAAGATATGTGTTATTCCAGTTTTTCACGACTTTATCAATAAATGTGTTCCTACCTCTTAGAAACCTTTTTCTGTTTCTGTAGCAATTCATTGTTTTTTAATACCAATGTATCTGGGACCGGGGATGACTGACATATGGTCAGAGCATGATCAGGACGTGGTGTAAATGTAGAAAATGTTCAGATGGCATTTTACATAACTGATATGTCCCGAGTAGAAACAAAAGAACATTTGCTGTGATGCTTCTTTTCTTAGAGTGGTTTACTATATCAAATATTATTATATCCATCACTGTAAAAAAACAAAAAACAAAAAACATGACACCGTAAACAGTAAATATAAAATCTGATTTGCATATATTAAATTCATATTTTTTATGGTTTGCACTGCTGGATGAATGTTAAATAACAGTGTCTGTGCAGCAGAGGGAGGTGGCTAAGATGTCCTGCTGACCTCCAGATAATGGTGAGGCTTATCAGGGTTAACTGACATCATCAGACTCTCTTATTTGCTACAGTACACACAGCACGGGTGGAGGCCTAAACATGACAGCCAGATGAAAGTTGGCTAATATTGGGACTTCTATATCATGT
This sequence comes from Collichthys lucidus, assembly GCA_004119915.2. NCBI lineage: Eukaryota > Metazoa > Chordata > Actinopteri > Sciaenidae > Collichthys > Collichthys lucidus. The sequence continues at coordinate 33,515,315 of CM014089.1, read as the reverse complement.
TTTGTTATACTCCATTCATATTTTACTGTTGTAGTATAAATACATTTTTGGTGCAAAGGCTGTACAAAAAACAAATAAAGCAGTGCTTACTGGAGCTGTCTGTGTCATCATCAAAGTCCACTTGGAAGGAGTGTCCGTTGTTGAGGATGCCTTTGGCGTTGGAGGGGTCATACCTAAGTTTCAGAGCCTTCAGAGAGGAGTCATATTGAGCCTCCTTGGGGACAATGTTGATGGGAGACTGTCTAGGCCCGTTAGCGACAGGAAAATCATCTCCCCATTTGTCAGGTCCTACAAATACATATTCATATAATACATTAATATGTGACCACCAAACTGTCCTGCTCTGTGTGTGCAGTACTTCCACACCAACAGTTTAAAGTCATTACAACAGATTTAGGATTATAATTTATAATGCTCTTTTCTTTGCCCTTTTCCTGTTGTGATAATCTCTTTAGATTAAAAAAATCTAAACTTAAATAAAAGTCAAAATGCTCACTAAAGGTGCCAAAAAGCCTCTTTTAGCATTATTTTCTAATTATTTTAATATTTCTGGCACATTTTAAACACTGCAAATGGAAATTAAAAGTTGTCAGTACAGTATTTTATAAATGTAAAACGGAGAATAATCCTGTGCTCTGTTCTGACTTCTGTTGCCGTATTTCCAGAACCTTCATGATACATCAATTCAATGATTATAATTAATTATCCATCCATAGTAAAGTGAACAATTAACAAAAATCATGTATGTAATGTAGACAGTCCAGTTTAATCTGTGGGAAAGTCTGAACTCTAAACATCTTGTGAAAGTTTTCTGTGCACTACATGTTCTAACTCTGACCCTCAACTTGTCATCGGGCTGCTATGGTAATGTAATGACATTGTTACTGAGGAATGACAACTGGCCTGTAATCTATTACTGTCTGCACTACGGAAAAATAAAGCTGAGAGTGTGACAGGAGGTTGGAACCTGGACATCGACACATGTAACCTGGCTGGATGCTGGGAGATCCTCACCATTAGTCGGTCCGTATCCCCATCCGTGAGACATGGCTGCTGCTGCTGCTGCGTGCTACCCTGACAACACAAAGGAATGGTTAATCCAAGTCTGCAGGTCGGAGGGCGGCAGAAGAGGCGGATGATGATGTGATAGACGTCGCTGCGGGTCTTTATATAGACTCTGTGGGTCCTCACACCGGTGGGTTTGGCTTGCCGGTCCTTCGGCGGGCCGGTCAATCAGGAGAACAACGCATCCAGATTTGTGACGGTGGCGTCCACTCCTGGAGTTCTCCACCTCCCCTCCTCTCCCTGTCCTCCACTCCGACTCTTTTTTCGGAATATTCAGAGAGTGTTGGAGAGATGTGGTGCTGATCTCTCTGTGCACATTGGGATTAATCCCTGATGCGCGCTCTTCATTCATACACATCCATCATGTCCATCTGAGCACCCCGCGCCGCTCTCAGCTGTTTCAGGGTCAGTGCAGGTTCAGAGCTGCGCTGTGAGGGTTTTTAACGCAATATCCTGAACTCGAGATTTTCCTTTCAGCTCTTGCCAGCCTTCATTGACCCCCCCCCCCCCCCCCCCCCCACACACACACACACACACACACACACACAGTGGCCTCACTAACAGGTTTAGAGTTAAACATGACACCTCTTCTTTCAGTATTTCATTACTAAATATTACACAGAGTACAGGTGGACTTACGCTCTCCAGTGATTGATCCTCTGACGTGTGTTGTGGATGAAGATATAACTGACTTAACATTGAAAGATCATATAAAAACATACTCCAGTTTACTGTATCCATGGTAACAGAACAGGAGCTGCTAGCAGATGTGTGGCTGCTATCTTATTGATAGACAAATACTTTATTGATCCTGAAGGAAATTCAAGTTGGCTGAGCTTTAAAAGGTCACCCAGTGTCAAAGTTTAAATGACTTATACTTTGAGTGCAGGACTCAGTGGCAATTTCAAGCAGTGTGTCCCACCAAGAGTAGTGCTTTGCTGAGTTTGTTACCTCCCTCCATAAAAATGGTGTATACATAAATATATGCCATCAGAATATTTGGCAAGACATGACATCACAATCTGTAACAAGTTATCTGCTGGTTTGATTTGTTCACAACAAAGTTTATCAGTGCAACAGGTTTAGAGTTAAACATGACACCTCTTCTTTCAGTATTTCATTACTAAATATTACACAGAGTACAGGTGGACTTACGCTCTCCAGTGATTGATCCTCTGACGTGTGTTGTGAATGAAGATATAACTGACTTAACATTGAAAGATCATATAAAAACATACTCCAGTTTACTGTATCCATGGTAACAGAACAGGAGCTGTTAGCAGATGTGTGGCTGACATGTGGCAGAGACTGGGTGAAGAAATTAGAATAGATGAGTTATTGGATTTTGATGAAAATGTAAATAATGCAGTCAAGTTACTATGATATTCATAACTGTATAATCACCTGAAAATAAGAATATATGTTTTTCTTGCTGTGGCTTCTCTTCCACAGAGCCGTCTGTGTAGAGAAACATGACAGTAGCGCCACATGTTTTACATGCATTTCACAGCCTTACTTTCTTCTTCATGCTAGGGTGGAGAGAGTGAGGTGAGGCAGTTGCAATCAGCAACTACACTTTAGATTGGATTTTTATGGGGGCACTAATGGACGTCAGGATGTGTAACTGTTATGTATTTAAAGCTGGCACATGTCTGGTCACGCTAACATACATAAGCAGCTAAGTTCATCAGTGACCATCACATACATAAACTGTTGTTTAGCTGACCGCTGACATTTGGACATGAGTTTCCGGCTGACATTCTGGTCGGTTTGTAAGAGTTACAACGTTGATTTCAGATAAGAGTTACATTTTCTCATACTCTCTACTTGAGTATGAGTGCAGAACTCAGTGGCAATTTCAAGCAGTGCGTCCCACCAAGGGTAGTGCTTTGCTGAGTTTGTTACCTCCCTCCATAAGAATGGTGTATACATAAATATATCAGAATATTTGGCAAGACATGACATCACAATCTGTAACAAGTTATCTGCTGGTTTGATTTGTTCACAACAAAGTTCATCAGTGCAACACAGCAGCAGACCTTTTGAAATGGGTCCACTGCATTTTCAGCTTACATTAATTGCAAAATAGTACTTCAACTAACATTAAACAAAAATCTAAGGTTTTAAACCAAAAACTCGCTGGAAGTCACCAAAACGCAGTGAAACTCTGTGAAATCCACTACAGGGGAACATGACGGAGCCTGATGGAGAGGCAAGATTTGAGCTCATAGGTCTGCTACTTCTTTTGACCTGAATATACATCATAGGCCTACACTGCCAAACACTGTCCTTCATGAACAAACTAACACAGAGAAGCTTTCATTTTGTATCTCTTACATATATGAACGATCTGCCAGAAAACCTCAACATCTTAAAGATTCTGTTTGCATCAACTTTCATCTTTATCCTCTATTTTATTTTCATCCTTTAAACAAACCTGAATTGTAATGTTGTTGAAAGGTGCTTCAGTGTTCCAATATTCATATAAGTATTCATATAAATAATAATCTAATCTAATCTAATCTAATCTAATCTAATCTAATCTAATCTAATCTAATATAATATAATATAATATAATAACTTACACTTTTATTTGAACTCATAGAGTATGAGTATAAGGGTAGAGGATATGCTGTACAGTCAATTTGTCATTTGTAATTGTGAGACTTGACTGTGCTTCAACTGTAATTTGCTGCCATCTTGTGGCTCAATATAAGATAGCTGTTCTCATTTCTGATAATGGAGCATAGATCACAGAGACACAGCTTGAGACATTGAGCTGTTTTTTGTAAAACTACACTGACCAGATTGTTCAGGCTCCCCAGTAGGAGTACAAGTAGCATCAAACCCTAACAGAGGTTCTCTCATGACACTTTCCACATAGAACAGACTGTACTTAAGATTGTCTATAATGCCATACCGGAGGCACAGTATCTAGTTTCCACACTCTGAAAGCTTAAAATTATTTTCTTTGAAATTACCATTCCATACATAATTGTGCTTCAAACAGGTTCAAACACACAGCTGTCAGAAAAACAGCCCAAAAAGAGGTGGGTCAGCAAGCCCTCTGCAGATTTACATCGGTCACATAGCGATGAAATGGTGAGAGGAGGGATCCACAGACGTGCAATAGATGTCATGTGTACAGATCAAATCAACACAAATATACTGTACAATTACAATGACTGATAAAATGACAATGAATTACAATGAATGATAAAATGATTACAGTAGCAGTGGAACCTGTGATAGAGATAGAGAGACATGGATGCACAGCAGAAGCAAATCATTAACTATAAACTGTAATGGAGATATGGTAACAATAATGACAGTAATAATATGTGTAGTGGATCTCATGCAGGACCACAGCAGCGGCCATGATCCATTAGAACCTGCTGGACGACAAAGGACAGAAACGTTTGGTTATCTAACATAACCTCAGTTCTTAGAATAATATGAGCGAGGTGTCTCGCTATGGGATGCAGCCTCCTGCAGCCCTGATAGAAGCATTTATCTCAATCCGCCAATCCTGATTGGCCGGTGAATGTGTTCATCCGCGCCGCACCCAGTAGTCCCATCTACTATATATAGTGTGCGCGGATAACATTCCCCTAATTCAATAAGCAAACCTCTTCTCACCGCCCAGCAAGAAGGGTCGTCTGGCGAGACACCTCGCTCATATTATTCTAAGAACTGAGGTTATGTTAGATAACCAAACGTTCTTCTTCATAATATTCACTCGGTGTCTCGCTATGGGATATGGTAGCTCCCGTATTGCCAGACAGCTTATCGAACAAGTACCAGCCAGTGGGGAGGGTCCATGGGTTCCAGTTAGGACTCCAGGACCGCGCTAGCCACGCACGGCCCTGACACGTCAAGCATGTAGAACCGGACAAAAGTCAGAGGCGAGGACCAACTCGCTGCTGAACAAATGTCCTGAACAGACACTCCCCTAAATAAAGCCCAGGATGCGGCCATCCCGCGGGTAGAGTGCGCACGCACACCCGCCGGCGGCTGCAGTCCCCTGCTCGTATACGCCAAAGCTATAGCCTCCACCACCCAGTGGGCGAGGCGCTGCTTTGTGACCGGCTATCCCTTTCGGGGTTCAGCCCAGGAGACGAACAGCTGATCGCTCCTCCTGATGTTTTGCGTTCTGTCCATATAAGAGCGCACAGCTCGAACCGGACACAGCATGTGCGCTCGCTGCTCTCCAGGAGAAGCGGCGAACGCTGCGAGCTCAATCGGGGAACATGAGCCCACCACCTTAGGTACAAATACCGGGTTGGGCTTCAGAACCATACGTGTGTTCCCCGGGGCGAACTGAGCGCACGCTGGGCTCACAGAGAGCGCGTGGATATCACTCACTCGCTTCGCAGAGGCGAGAGCCAGCAACAGCACCGTCTTAAGGGACAGGTGTTTGAGACTCGCTCCCAGCAATGGCTCAAATGGGGGGCCTTTAAGCCCCTCCAGAACCACCGCTAAATCCCACGGAGGTATTAGTGGTCTGGAGACAGGGAGAAGCCTACGCGCGCCCCTCATAAACCGGCACACCAAAGGGTGTTGGCCCGCTGTTTTGTCCCCAAATCCTATATGGCAGGCCGCTATAGCCGCCAGATAAACCTTAACCGTGGAAAAGGCTTTTCCTTTATCAATCAGGTCCTGCAAAAACGACAGTATCGCTGGCACAGAACACTGAAAAGGGATGTGGTCTCGTTCGAGACACCACCGCTCAAACACTCTCCACTTAGAGTCGTACAGAGACCTAGTGGATGGAGCTCTGGCGTTTTGTATAGTGTTAACCACACTCTGCGGAAGACCAGCAGTGGTCAGATTGAACCACTCACGGGCCAGGCCCACAGTTGCAGTTGCTCCGGGTGCGGGTGGAACACCCCCCCCCAGCATCTGATGTATCTCCGCTAGCCAGTGCAGCGCTGGCCAGTGTGGAGCTATCAGGATCAGCCTGTGATTGTGTCCCCTCACCCTGGCGAGGGTGGGGGGTATCAGGGCCAGTGGAGGAAACGCGTAGAGCAGCTCGTGCGGCCAAGCGTGCGCTAGTGCGTCTACGCCCAGGGGAGCGTCCAGAGTGCGTAGAGAGAAGAACAGCTCGCACTGAGCGTTTTCTCTGGATGCGAACAGATCTACTCTGGCGCGGCTGTAGCGCGCCCATATCTGCTCCATGACCTGCGGGTGCAGCATCCATTCCCCGTACATCGGCGCGCCCCTGGACAGCAGGTCGGCACCTGCGTTCAGGGTCCCCAGGACATGAGTCGCCCTCAGGGAAAGAAAGTGCAGACTGCTCCAGAGGATCAGTTTGCGTGCCAGAGTGTGCAACACACGAGAGCGTAACCCCCCTTGACGGTTTATATACGCTACTGCCGTCGCGTTGTCCGTCCTCACCAGGACGTGGCGGCCCGAGAGGAACGGAAGGAAGTGTTTCAGAGACAGAAACACAGCTGAGAGCTCGATTATATGAAGGCGTTGGAGAGCCTGGCTCCAGCGTCCTCTCACACCTCTGCCCTCGAAAATGCCACCCCAGCCGGATAGGCTGGCGTCTGTGGTGACCACCTTTCTGGACGAGACAGTGCCCATGGACACCCCCTGAGTCAGGAAAGATGGGGCCCGCCAGTGGCGCAGAGCCATCACGCAGTCTGCTGTGACCGTTATCCACCGTGCGCCATGACGCACGGGATCCAGCCTGAGCGAAGCGACCCAGCGCTGAAATTCCCGCATGTGAAGACGACCGAGGCGGGTCACGAGGATGGCTGAAGCCATCAGACCCAGCAGCCGGAGACACAGTCTGAACTGGACAGACCTGCGTCGACGGAAGCGCGAGGCACGCTTTGAAAGCTTTCACTCTCTCCTCCGAGAGGCGAGCAGTGAATGGCACGGAGCGCAGGGATAATCCTAGAAAGCATATCTCCTGCGTCGGAGAGAGTTGGCTCTTCTCCATATTTATCACAAACCCCAAATTTATTAGGTGTTCCGTGACAATGCGTGTGTGAACCCTGGCCTCCTGTTCTGACTGCGCCAGCAGGAGCCAGTCGTCCAAATATGTGGCCAGCCGTATGCCCCGGCGTCTGAGCGGGGCCACGGCGGCCTCTGTGCACCGTATGAAAACCCTCGGGCTGAGAGACAGGCCCGAATGGGAGCACACGATATTCGTAGCACACCCCCCGAAAGGCGAATCGGAGATATCGTCTGTGAGGGGGGTAAATGGGAATGTGGAAATACGCGTCTTTCAGATCCACGGACGAAAACCAATCGTTCGGTCTTACTAGACGCAACAGTGCCGCATGTGTCAGCATCCTGAATTTGTATTTCCGCAGAAACTTGTTCAGGGCCCGCAGGTCCAGAATAGGGCGGATTCCTCTTCCCCCCCCGTTTGGGAACGAGGAAATATCTGGAGTAAAAACCTGACAGACTCTGTTCGGGAGATACGACAGAAATGGCTCTTTTTTCTAACAGAGAGAGGATTTCCTCCTGTAAGATTCGAGCTAATTCTCCCTGTGCTCGTGACTGTATTACGCCGGAGAAACGGGGAGGGACAGCGGCGAATTGGAGCCGGTATCCCCGAGAAATCGTGCGTAACACCCACGGTGAAGCTGCGGTTGCTTTCCAATTCTCCCACTTGAGAGAAAGAGGAGAAGCGCATTGCAGCCCCTGCTCCATCACGGGAGGTCCCGACAGCGGTGCTGTGGCGCCCCCTTGCGGTAGAGCTGGGAAATAACCCCTGGGCGTCGCCGCAGGAGCGGCGAAGCCTGTTGCTCTGCTCCCCGGGGATGGAGATGCCCATCTCGGGGGCAGAGCCGCAGAGGGCTTGGTGGCCACACTGCTTATAGACAGGGTATTTTTTTTTTTTTTTTTTTCGTTTTGGCTTTTTTTGCTATCTGCACCCTCGGCTCGTGGCCTGGCTGTGACAGATTTCTTTTTATTTTCACACGTTTGGGGACATGTGTGTATGTGTGTGCTTGCGGACATTTTGCTCGGGGCGCAACAGCGCAAACCTCCGAGGTGATGTCTCTCCTCCCGCGGACCGGCTCTGGGGTGGGCAGCGGCGGCGTGGGACGCACACGAAAAAGCCAGAACGGTGGGCCTGCATAACGGGGAACGGCAGGATGCTCCACCAGAAGAGAGGAAGGCTGTCAGGCCGCTCTCTTCTTCTTCCTCGCCTGGGGGACCGAGGCCGTGGCGGCCGGCGGCGGCGGCAGCGGGACTGCGGTCGAGGCAGGAGATTTTCTGTGCCAGCCGGCTCCGGGCTCTCTCCTCGGAGGGAGCGGCGGACCGAGCTGCTGCGGCCGCTTCGGCACCCTGAAGTGCGGCGGCTGAGAGGCAGCTTGAGCAAACGATTTGCGCTGCACTGGAGGTGATGGTGTGGGTGCTTTACGAGGGAGACAAAGTTTCAGGGCTTCGTTGTCCTTCTTCTTTGCCTCACATCGCTGCTGCATCGTGGCCAATGCAGAGCCGAAGACACCCTCCGGGACAATTGGCATATCTAGTATGTCATCCCGCTCCCTGTCAGTCAAGTTAGCGAGGCTGAGCCATCTCGCTCGCTCCTGAATGACGAGGGTCGCCATCACCCTGCCCGTGGCCTGGACTGAGACGCGCTGTATGCGGAGGGACAAGTCGGCGATGACTGCCATTTCCTCCCACGCGTCGGGGTCCTGCTCGTCAGCGGATGCCCCAAACAGCTCTGCCTGATAGGCAGTGAGGATGGAGAGAGCGCTGAGAGCTCTGGCCGAAAGGGCGGCTGCCTTATACGCCCTCTCGGCCAGTGCAGACTGGAACCGCTCGGGCTTGGTTGGCAGCGTCGGACGCCTGGAGGAGGCTGCAGATAGCTGGCTCGTGCTGCCCGGGCAGAGATGCGCAGCTACGGGGGCTTCCACCGGAGGCATCAAGAGGAGACCCTGGGCTTCCATCGCCTCGCAGTCGAGGGATGCTGCGCCCGAGATGGGGCTCCTGTTGCTGTACGGGCAGTAATTCCAAGTTTTGGACAGCTCGGCCAGCAACTCGGGGAAGACGGGAAGAAGCTGTTTTACCGCACTACGAGCCAGGGCGAGCCGCTTGCCTTCATAGCGGGACCCGGTGGGCTCCGCTACTGCAGCCGGCCAGGGGACCTCCAGCTTCTCTGCCGCACGTTTGCACGTGCTGAGCAGGTCCACATGGAGGGGGGGGAGCTGGAGAGCTCACCCCGCCTTCCTCCCTGTTGGTAGACTCGGGCAGCTTCGGCTTTACAGCCAGGGCTGGGGCCACGGAGGTGTCGTCTTCCCCCTCGTCCTCTGATATGAGGAACGAGGCGTCATCGTCATCCTCTGTGAGGCCAATTTCCAGCACGTCTTCCTCAGAAAACGGGGGAGCTCGGAGCTGCTCGCACTGGGGGGCCCAGTCGTAGCCAGTCTCCGGAACTTCCCCGGCCATGACCTCGTCTTCCTCCGCGGCTGCGCCTAGGTCAGCGGCGGGGAGAGACGGGTCACGGTCCGCGTCGGGAAACGGGGGAGCTCGGAGCTGCTCGCACTGGGCGGCCCAGTCGTAGCCAGTCTCCGGAACTTCCCCGGCCATGACCTCGTCTTCCTCCGCGGCTGCGCCTAGGTCAGCGGTGGGGAGAAACGGGTCACGGTCTGCGAGGCTAGCTTGGCGGGCTAGCCTGCGTCTGAGGCTCTTGACTGTGAACACTTTGCAGTGTCCACAGGACCCGGGAATTTCGAGGGCTAACCTGGCGTGGTCAACCCCCAGGCAGGTACTGCACACCGGGTGGGTGTCCCTCCCTGAAATTCTGTTCCCGCAGCAACAGAGCCGAGAGTCTCCTCTGGTGTGAGGATTTTTAGTGGTCTCCATTCCGCCAACAAGCTGGAGCGCTAGTGGAGAAAAGGCTCGTGGCTAGCTGGTGTGCTAGCGTGGGGTCGAGGGGGTCGCTGGTGTGCTAACTTAGCTCGACCAACTCGAGCGTCCGTGGAGGGGAGCCGAGAGGAATTCCGCCGTGGAGGGGTCGGAAAAGAATACTTACCGGTCCGGTCTGGTATGAACGGACAAGGCAGAAGCCAGAGCACAACACTAGCGTCCGGTGACGGAAGCTAGCAAGATCCGTCTGGTGGACAGTTAAGCTAGCGAAAAGCTCTGACGTGAGATAAGTTCTCAGGTGAGAAGAGGTTTTGAATTAGGGGAATGTTATCCGCGCACACTATATATAGTAGATGGGACTACTGGGTGCGGCGCGGATGAACACATTCACCGGCCAATCAGGATTGGCGGATTGAGATAAATGCTTCTATCAGGGCTGCAGGAGGCTGCATCCCATAGCGAGACACCGAGTGAATATTATGAAGAAGAACTCCAGGGAAGAGGTTTAGTTAGTAACATGCATTAATGAAACATGTGGGACCTTGTGTTGATCAAATTCTTGCAAAAAGCTGTTATGTAGATGCTCTGAAGCACATGGTTTTGTGGTACTGTTTATTTAATCGTGTCTGTGATGGCTGCACCTCCAGACACACACTGCCAGTTTAAATGTCAGCAGCCTTATCTTTTTAGTCTCTGCAGTTCATTTTCTCTTCATTTAGGTTCTGCTGACCTGCTCTTCACGTTCACATTGCACATAAATCAGATGGAAAAAATGAATAGAGCACTGCAAAATGATCTGTTTCTCTGGTTTGACTTTACAGCCTTTGTGTTTACAGCTATCAAGCTCCTCTTCTGTGGATCAAGCTCTCATTTTGGGTTCTGGAGGCAGACACCGTCACACTTTTTAAGAGTCGGCTACAGACTCTTTTTTAATAGAGCTTAGGGATAATATATTATAAAGAGTACAGTCTATCTGCTCTATACTAAAAGTGTCCTAAAAAACCATTTGTTATGATTTGGCGCTATATAAATAAAATTGAATTGAATATTTGTAGCACACATTAAGTTCTGCACTTCTGTACAGTTAATACTAGCCTGTTGGAGCAGAGCTGTTAGATGTAGGAAGTGGCCAATTAGACTGGCTAGTTTTTGGTCCTTGTGTTTTACTTAAAGGTCCACTGTGTCAGATTTAGGGGATCAGTTTATATGTCAGAAATATAATAATTATAACTTTATTTTCATGAATGTATAATCAAATAATAAATAAGATTTAATATTTGGAAGTCTGATCTGCATTATATGTGTTCCCCTTCATGTTAAGTTTGTATAGTTTGTTAAAGTTTCAGGACTTTTGTTGCATTTTTGTCATTTTCATTTTGGATAAATAAAACTTTTTTGAAATACCACATGCAACTCCTGCCAGCTCCGTCCCTCACATGGTGAAATAAAAAAACACAAAGAGCTTCACCCACACTCATGCCTCGCTCAGATGGTGTACGGCTTGTGCAGCAAATACTGCAAAGATCTCAGTAAAACCTGTTTGATCCATCACTCGGCGAGCAGAATTCAGAGCATGATGTGAAATTCTTTTAAAAGCGTTGAACAAACTTGAACAAATATGAATGTGCATGTTTGTGTATGGGAACATCTATATGCTTACTGTGTATAACATGCGTATGGAGTTTAAAAGTAAATAAGTAAATACATAATCCATTGTGAACCAAATGATCATACAAGCATACACACACAGAAGCATGGAATTGTGAAATAATTTAATAAACTTTTAAACCCAGCTCATTGTAAGAAATGTTATTTCTTTCTCTTTTTACAATAACACCGTTCATAACAGGGAAGGGTGCAGGCTTGCATGCGGACGACTGGGACAGAAGTGTTGGCATCTGTGGAGTGAAGTCATTTTAAATCCTTTTCAATTGGAGTCAATTCAGATGTGCTATGTCAAATTATTGGCTAAGATACATGGGACTATTGCTTAGCTGTTAGTGTCAGATGCATGAAAGAGTGGTCATATTAATTTCATTTCAGCAGGTTTTATTAGCTGTTGCTTTGCTGCTTTGGTCTGAATAAGTGGATAACTGGCTCCGTCACTTTTCATTGACAGACAAAGACTTGAAGTGGCATATGAAAATAAAGAAGACGTTGAGTAACAATAACAGCCTCTGGTACAAGAACAAAAAACTGCTGAAAATGTGATTCAATAATGTGTTATTATGAATGAAAGATGAATTGGATTTGGTCATACTTTCATGGTTATATTATATATATTTTAAATGCATGTAATTCTCTACAATGTCTTACTCAATGTCTTGCTCCATGTCAGCTCCAGCTGGCCAATAAGGATAAATGGTTATGGAAACAAATGAATAAATCAATGAAATTTGACGAGTTTACTGTGTAGGCACAGCAGCCTTCTGGTGTCTGAGGGTGGAAGAAGGGGTTGATGGAGTTAAGCTCAACTGTCTCATTGAATCTGGTTCCATCTGTGTTCACCCCCCCCCCAGTCATTAGCAGTCCCTGAGCTAAATACACAATCACGTTCACCAACCTGGTTATAGGCACTAACTGCATCCCGAGTGACTGTACCATAAAAGTGAGTTTTGACATACATGAATTTAATGTGGATTTTTTACCTTACTCTATTGAGGGTGAAGCGGTTGAGGATGTTGATATATTAGCTGAAATCTTGAAGCAACTTTAATTGCTACCATAAAATAACAATTTAAAAACCTGTAGATGCTACACTGACTTGTAATCAGGTGAATGGTGTCTCTGTCATTCGTACGTCTGTTCTCATACTATGTAATTTTGGGCTCTGGGTATGATCACCCACAAGAAGTACGTAACACTTTACAGCACTGAACCACTAACTATTTTCTGGTAAAACTAGATCATATTTAATGAAGAAAATGTCTCTGTGATTTACAGAGTTTCCTGAAAGAGAGTAAAGTAAAATGCTGCCAGTGGCAACTGCTGTTAGCACAGTAGCTTCAGTAGCTTCGGTAGGTTCTTCGCAATATGAAGACAAGACTGTTGTCATCGGCGTATGCTTGTGCCTGCTGAAGTTCTACAGCTCTCATGTTTGCCTTGTTTCCAGCCAGAGCGAATATGTTGGGATTTGCTTCTGTATGTCATGATGGTTTATATATTATATATTTGCACATGTACAGTATAAAGACTGGACAGTGATGTCATTACCAGTTTGCCTTATTGTGTTTTCTTCCATTTTGAACTTAAATACATGAATTGAAATGAATTTCAACTTATTATTTTTCTGGTCTTACAAGCAACATGGCATAGAATTGTCCTTCTCTCTCTCGCCCTTTCTCAGTTGTATGAATCTGCCAGAGTGCAAAGTCCACTGCAGTAACAATATTCAACTTCCCTTTTTCTTTTAAAATAAAGTTCATATTCATATGTTAAACATAATCAGTGTCAGAACTTAATTATAGTAACAATAATATTTATATAGTAAGAATTATAGTAACAGAGGCTGAGGTAGTTTCTAAATCATGAGACACATTTGTCCAGACGAGTCCTCCTGTGTCAGACGTCGTTCTTGTGTAAATGTTGCTAAACACCTTCAGTATTTCACTTCATATCATGCTTACATTACTCTGATTAAAAAAATTCTCAGTCACTCTTAATAATCAAATGACCACAGATTAACTGACACAGTTAACCTGGAGCAGGCAGTATTGGAATGGAGCATGGCTGGTTTCAAGGTAAACTCTAACAAAGTCTAAATATATTGTTTGCTTGGGAAGAGATGCGATTAATCTGTCTATATAATATGTCTATAATATAATAATAAGAAATCGAGTGGCACATACTCATACTGTTTATCATTTACGGTAACTTTGTGTGATCACGCCTGTGGAGAAACTCAAGTCGAAGGCCACAGAAGTTGGTGTTGGTGTATTTATACTTCACACATCAAAATCACTGCTTGTTGTCAACATATTGTTCTACATAAAACAGATCTGATACGTGGATGACATGTGGGAGCTTTAATCAGAATAAAGAAGTTCTATTCTTCAGGATAGACTTACACTCTATTTTTGCCTTAATGTCACACAAGAAAAGGTTTGTATGCTTTTATTTTTTAGAGCAAAATCACCCGTCTTCCGGTGTCGTTCCGTCTAACTGTGGTGAACTTACCGCAATTCATGGACCGCAGGCTTGCGCCACTTGATGCCCCCACATTCACACACACACACACACACACACACATTCCTCCAGTGACTGTGTTGGGTTCGCCTCGCTTCCAGAAACGGGCGTGCTTTTGGATTTAGCAGCCGGTGCCTCGGTGCCTCCGTCCAGCGATGCTGTGAAGAGAGAACTGCTTCAGGTAAGACGGCTGACAGACAGCAGTCAGTCAGGCAGACAGCTTTAGTCGTCTTCATGCATTTAAGGTTCGAGCGCGTGACGGACTCGAGATTCAACAGCTTATCTGGAAGGTTCCCGCCGCTGCTTCTTGACGAATGACTCACACCGGTGATAGAGCCGTCCTTTGAAACGGTTTACCGTCGTCTTTACGTTCGTGAGGCTGTCGGCTGCATTGGCGCTAACGGAAGCTTCAACAGCAGCCCTGATACGTGCCTCTGTCGCGCGTGGGGGAGACTCAGTGAATCACACCGCTGTCTCCGCGCTGTAACGTCAAGAAATGTCCCGTAAAATATGACGACAAATTTTCGAGTGAATCCCGAGAAATCTGTCAAAGACTTGGGCTAGCGAACACACACCGCCCGCTCATTTCAATGCCAGTGAAAGTTTGAGACTTGATTGACGCGGTGACACGGCTTACTGTCGGCGGGCCAGCAGCACACAGTGCAGGGCTGAGGAGAAGCCAGAGCGCTGTGGACAGAGCTGCAGTGCTTTTATATGTGCTGACATTCAGACGGAGGTGTGGAGGAATAATCGCTTCATTTTAAGACACACAATTGATCAGAAATGTGACGTGACATTCGCTCCGGGCTACACCGACATCACAACAGGGATCCCCGACACATGCTGCAAGACCTCCCGATGCTGCATATGTAGAAGCCTACTATGGAGGAAAGGGTTGCTATGGAGGAAAGACCGAAGCTCATATAGTTGCTATACTGGCTAACAGTCTCAGCTGAGATGAAATATAAAAAAAGGCTCATGTGACGTCAGCACAGACGGTTCTGTGTGGTGCAGTAGTTGTTAGTGAGGATGTGCACTATGTATCTTCCACCTCACTGAAAAGTTATGAGCTCAGAGGAGCTCGCCTTCGTCAGTTGTCGCCTGTGGCTGAGGATGAGAGGACAAGCAGATCTCACCGTGTTTCTAAATCAAGAAGACCAACTGTTAACTCGAAAAATTTCTAAAGAAATTTTGAGTGTGCCTGACTCTGGCCCTGTCGCCCCCCCACATTATTATTTACACTGCTCAGCAAATTCAGTATTAATACAGCAAGCTGTGTCATCATTGCCTTTTTAATGCAACTCTTATTTTGAAAGCCTTTTATCTTGTGTTTGTGTGTGTGTGTGCGTGTGTGTGTGCTCGTGTGGTCTTGTGTCTGTTAATGAGAGTTTTACAAAGTCTTTTATTTTGAAAGGACTTTTATTTTGAAAGACTTTTGCCGTGTGTGTGTGTGTGTGTGTGTGCGTGTGTGTGTGTCTGTGTGTGTGTGTTTGTATATGCATTTGCTTGTGTCTGCCCTGTCGGTCTGTCTGTGTGGTGTGTGTGGTGTCTGTCTCTCTATCTATGTGTCTGTGTTTGTGTCTGCGAGAGACAAGTTTAAAATGTCCGACATTAAAAATGTAGTCTTGATAGTCATTGATATCATACAGAGACTTCAGTAAAGTTAGTCAAAGGCAGGCTTGAGGTTGCCAAGAAACCAGGGTCAGCTGCAGGCCAGAGTAATTAGGCACAGGTGCCTGCACACACTCTGTTTCTCCCCTGAGACACTCAGAAGATCTCTAAATGAAGCCACTCGAAGGTGGCCAAAAATACTAAAAAGGTGTGCCGCAAACCAAAAGCCGAAATGAGGTGCTCCCTGCTCCTTTTGAAAATTTCTCTTCTCAAATTAACATGGGAGTAGATTAGGCAGTACAGGGTTCTCACCATGATTTTATTTTAGAGTAACGGGCAGCGCCGGTCCAGGCGAACCCCCCCCTCCCGAGACGAAGATTTTCTCGTGCGCACCTGGATGCGCCGTGCGCCCGGATCAGTCTGTCCGGCGCCCCCTCTACCTCGTCAACCCCCCGCTCCCGGGCGCGCCGGCTCCGCTAACAGAAAAAAAAAAAAAACTTTTGACGATGGTGACGAAAACAGCCGTTACGCTAAAATAAAAATAACGTAACGGGGGGAAATTGCCGTTGCGGTCTGAAATTTTAGCGTAGCGGGCCGCAACCATATAAAGCGCTGGCGAGAACCCTGCAGTAGATGCGTGTTGCTGGCGCATCTTCGTGTGTGACCCCAAAACTATAAAAATTACAGCTTCAGCAGTGTTATCACTGCGACCGCCTGGAATTTTCCTAGGTTTTGAATGGTAATCATGTCTGTAGATTGACATTTACGGCCTCAATTGCAAGTTTACAAATTCATTTTTTGACAAATTTTTCTTTGCCACTCCACTCTAGCGATGCTGTCATGCACTCGAGCTTTCGAACATTCTTTCAATACACACACATTAATTTTTTTGGCGATTTATCTGCAAACCGTTTGGCGAAATGCTTAAACATTTTGATACCTTTTTTGTGTATGTGCGACAAAAACTGCGGGAGGAGTAGCGTGCCAAAAAAAGGGCGTAATAATAATGATGATGATGATGATGATAATAATAATAAGTGGTAAATAGTATATAGTATTCTCTCAGGCAGACTCAATGATAACAGGGTCGACTGAGTGTCAGCTCAGAAATGTTTTTATTCCCACTCAATTCAGTAGAATCACTTTCATTTAGTTCTTACAGGGTGGGCGGGTTCTTTACGTAATACCCAATATCTTGTATGTTAATGCATAACATAAGGGTGCTACTGCATTTTAATGTGATTCATTAGTTCATGAAGAGGGTTGAATCCTCGAGTGTGGTGCAAAGTGGCTCCAAAGGAAGCTGTCACATGGAGGTCTGGATTCAGACTGAGAGGAACATTTACTTGAGTTCATAAATGTAATACAAACTATTCTCTGGTTCCAGGTTCCAGTTTGCTGCTTTTCCGTGTTAGCCTATTGCTATAAATTGAACATTATAGAATATGATGAGTTATAAGGTTCTGTACAATGCAAACATTAGAAAGTGAGATAATAATTTTTTAAAAATATAAAAACTACGCAGAGGGCAAAAACACATTAAAGGACAAAGTGCAGGAAACAGGTGAGTTTTTAGCAAGTTCTTAAAGCCACCATCTGACTAGTTACTAACTAAAGGAGGAAGGTTCCAGAGAGTGGGATTCACAACTACAAAGGGTTGGTCACCTTTAGTTTGAAGAAAAAGTGGCACAGGGTATGGCCCACATAACAGTGATAATAAATATACCTAAATTGCCTAATGAAAATAATGGGACCAATGATTAAACCATGTGGTACACCACATATCAGCTGAGCAATGGAGGAGACATAATGATAAATGGCCACTTATGAAATCTGTTGTGTGGATTGCAATGGCAATTTTATTTACAGAGCACATTTTTTAGGCACTGAGAACATTTTTACATGCTGAGATTTATATAAAAAAGGATTAATCAATAATGAAATTAATTATTGAGCTGAAACCCTAATTTTCACCGACAAATACTATTTACGCTCATGGTGTCAGCAGTGATATCATCAGATAAAACCAAAGTTATGTTAGGGGCAACTGAAAAAATGTTTTTGTGTTTTCGATTTACTGACTTTAATATAGGGTTCACTAGCAAAGACCACTCCATCAACAAACGATTTATTAATGGATGATGATTGGTCTGTGAAGCTTGAGGCTCACAGAAGTAATGTCCTGACCAAAACCAGCTGCTGTTATTACTGGAAGTACGTGGCAGGTGTGCTGATATTCCGGTGTTATTTGGTTCTGACATCACAGTGTATTGTTTAGGTGTGTGAGATCATATCACATGGAAGAGAGCTGGTTTTGACTGAACGGTGGTCATGACAGGCGGACATGAAAGCGTTGGAAAGCTTTGCTTTGTTGTCTGTTTAGAAAAGGAATTCATTTTTTGGAGTAGCTACAGCAAACTTAGAAATTTTAGATGATGGTTGCCAGAGAACTCACAGGAATGTAGTGACCTTGGAGGCAGGGAGTTGGAGTACTGTGGTGATGTTGATTGACTATGCTTTAAGTACGCTTTCACTCTTTTCTGATGAGGGTGGTGGGAAATAAAGTTTACTTACACTTTACACACTAGCACATTTCACAGAGCAAGCTCACAAATTGCTTCTCTGGAGTAAATGTGTCAAACAATAAAACATAATCAATAAGAGTAGTAGTAGTCTAATAGTAGTCTGAAACATTGATTAGTAGAGTTGTCACGATACTAAAATGAGTAACCACGATACTATACCAGACAAAGTATCACGGTTCCGGGTAATACCGCGATACTGCGGCCTTTTTTTATTATTATTATCTTTATAAACTGCAATGTATTTGTACAAGTTAGTTTGAAACAACGTTTGTTTTTAAGCAAAATTAGTGTTGCCACTGACGAAGACGCCACGGCAGACTCGCTGCTCGGGCCCGGTGCTTCTGCCACGGTGAGTGTGTTGTCTCGTGTCTGGGCGAGACAGAACTTTAGCTTGTTGTTTGTTTTGAAGCGAGTTTCTATCGAAGCGGAGCTGTCTTCTAAGGGTCGACCGATATATCGGCCGGCCGATATATCGGGCCGATATTAGCGTTGTTTAGGTGTATCGGCATCGGCCGATACACATGGCCGATACGGCCGATACGCATCCAGCGTCATTTACAGACAGGCGTTCAAGGGCAGCTCTGTGAAGACCCGCTATGCACGCTGCTGCAGCCCCCGCAGCATAGTATGCACATGGCATTGCACTGCATACAGTAGCATGCGTGTGCCTGAAAGTCATTAAGTGAGTCGAAAAAAACGGGAATGCTGTTTAAGTGCGTCGCATTTAAACTGCCAACCTAAACTAGGGAGCTGTAACACTAAGAGTAGGCTATGATGCAATCACCCGCAGTTTAAAGTTCAAATGAAGTCGGTGTTGTTATCAGTCACTGTCAATTCGGCGTTTGCAGGAGTTAAACCGGCGAAGCACCGGTGAAGCAGCCCAGTGTGTGTGTGTGTGTGAGTGAGTGTGCACGCACGTGAGGGAGAGACAGATGGAGCGAGAAAAAGTGATCAGCGCGGAGCGGAACAGTTGCTGTAATCAGATAACTGCACAACGAACCCAACAGTCCAGGACCTAATGAAACGTTTTGGGGTTTCGAGAAGAGGCTTGCTAAGCCATAGACTACTTTAGCTTACGTACGGGAATATTTTTCAACACATGGGGTAGCGCCGTGTCAGTGCATGTCGACACCGCGGGAGCAATAATGGCATGCGAGTGATTATCACTGAATAAACTTCTAAATCCCTCCTAAACGTAACTCGCCACGCATATTGTGTGCAATATAAGGGTACACTTCGTTAGAGTTAGAGGTGGCGTGGGATTTGATATTAACTAAGACAATGTCGAAATGGATAAAGTTTGATGCGTCAAACCTAAAGGGAGATTGTTGTGATTTGTCCCGCCCCTCTCCCCTCTTCCTGAAACAAAGCAGGGGGCAAGCAGCGAGGTTTTGTTTCTCCACAACTAAAACAAATTATGGTGTGCCCATTTTTTATTTTTTTAAAAAGTGACAAATCTACAATTCATTCACTCACTTTGCAATGCGGATGATGATCAAGTCAGGCTATTTACTGTCACTGCCTGCTTCAAAGGCAATGGTATATCAAGTACAATATAGGCCTACAGTTGTAAAATAGGCCTAAACATTTACTCTAAATAATCTTTGTGTCATCCCCAACATTTCTCAAATGTGCAGTCAAGCTCTGTTGCCACTGTCAAGCCACAGTCCTTTGAATGTGTCAAGCCAAACTAATATATATTTTTTAAATAAATAAAAATGAATAAAAGCACCGAAGTATGTGGGCTATTCCTTTTTAAGTGGATATAATACTGTATAAGCATTAAGCAGACACTAAAAAAAAAAAAAATGCTCAATGGGCTTCAGACATGATTGTCATTTTCCTGTTATTCATGTTATTATAAATAAATGGCTTAGAGTTGCACGATACCCACGGTATACCCGGTACCCCGCGGTGCCAAATCATACCCGTCGCTACTATACTAGAAATTTTACACGACGGTACTACCGTGGATTACTATACTACCGGTGCCAGTCTCCGCTACATAGCGGCCGCCTCTGCTCTCCTCCCGGCTTCTCACTGCATACTACTCACTCGTAAAAAAAACATGGCATGTGCTGCAACCGAACTACAAAGCTGCTGAATGATTGGCTGTTTGCCCGTTACTGGTGACGTCCAGGGATGTGATAGGCTGTTGCACGCTGGGTCCGCCCGTCTGTTAGCTGATTGGCTGTTCGCGAGTTTCTGCCGGCAAGCATGAACTCCATGAAGACAGCTCCGCTTCGATAGAAACTCGCTTCAAAACAAACAACAAGCTAAAGTTCTGTCTCGCCCAGACACGAGACAACACACTCACCGTGGCAGAAGCACCGGGCCCGAGCAGCGAGTCTGCTGTGGCGTCTTCGTCAGTGGCAACACTAATTTTGCTTAAAAAACAAACGTTGTTGTTTCAAACTAACTTGTACAAATACATTGCAGTTTATAAAGATAATAATAATAAAAAAAGGCTGCAGTATCGCGGTATTACCCGGAACCGTGATACTTTGTCTGGTATAGTATCGTGGTTACTCATTTTAGTATCGTGACAACTCTAAAATGGCTATTTATTTTTAACTTGAGACCTGGAATATTTGTCATTTTTTAAACTTTTTTTAACCCATATCGGTATCGGAAATCGGGTATCGGAAATCGGGTATCGGCCATGGGCCATGGGGAAAAAATCGGTATCGCATCGGCCATCAAAAAACCCGTATCGGTCGATCCCTACTGTCTTCATGGAGTTCATGCTTGCCGGCAGAAACACGCGAACAGCCAATCAGCTAACAGACGGGCGGACCCAGCGTGCAACAGCCTATCACATCCCTGGACGTCACCAGTAACAGGCAAACAGCCAATCATTCAGCAGCTGTGTAGTTCAGTTGCAGCACATGCCATGTTTTTTTTACGAGTGAGTAGCATGCAGTGAGAAGCCGGGAGGAGAGCAGAGGCGGCCGCTATGTAGCGGAGACTGGCACCGGTAGTATAGTAATCCACGGTAGTACCGTCGTGTAAAATTTCTAGTATAGTAGCGACGGGTATGATTTGGTACCGCGGGGTACCGGGTATACCGTGGGTATCGTGCAACTCTATTGATTAGTACCTCAGTCTTATCTGGGCTTTAACTGTGAAAAGTGTTTAGCCATGCAATCCTTAATAGGAGACAGACAATTGTGAAAAACGGTCAGTTTGTTAGTCTCATCAGGCTTAAAAGAAAGTTTAATATCATCAGTATGGCAATGATAAGAGAAAACTTTTAAATTAGCTAATAATGTGACCAAAGGGAAGCATAAGCAAAATATATAGGACCCACAACAGAACCATGGTACACCACAGGAAAGCAGCAGTTTGTAGGGACCAGGCAACACAGAAAAACTTATGTTTAAAGAGGATGGAACAGAACCAGTCCAGGGTGCACACAGAGACACCCACCACTGCCTATTTTAACCCTTTCAGTCAGGATTATGTGATCTACGGTATCCAGAGCTGTGCTAAGATTCACCCACATTAGAAGACGTTCTAATGCTTCTGATGAAAACCAGACTGGAATTTTATTATACTAGTCTTGTATAGGGATGTAACGATACGCTGAACTCACGACTCGATTCGAGTCACGATTTTTTGTTCACAATACGATTTTTTCACAATTTTTTAAATTTAAAATGAGCTACAGACAAATTTTGACCAAATGAAATTATCTTTTTATTTGTAGGAAAAAAATCTTTCTTTACAGAAACTCTCAAACAGTTTGTGTTATAAAAAGTGAACTTACATCCTAAACAACAAAACACACAACATATATCTCCTTTCTTTAGAAACAATCTCACAGTAAACTGCTGTTAACTGGTGTGATGTACAGTTTTCGCTCACGAGGTGGCGTAACCAGGGCTCGAAATTAACTTCTTTGATCACTAGCCAATGTGGCCTGTAAGTTTCTGAAGTTACCAGCCAATCAGAATTTCCACTAGCCACATTTTTTCCCGTGCAAAAAAGACAGACTATTAGAGCAACTGAATTAATTTGATCATTTTATTAACTAAAGCTTTAAATTAATCTTACAATGAAGTTGGGAACTTAAGTACATACAAAACGTTTCATTACTCATTAACCGTTACATACTATTCAGGGTCTAATGTGACCCATTTTTTGTACATAACAGTAAAATAAAAACCTTTAAACTTGCGAGCAGCATGCATCAATTTCCACAGAGCACCTCGAGCGGGTGAAAGCCAGACACAGAAAAAGCAAAAAGAATCCGGTGGATTTTCAAAATAAAATACCCAGTGCAAACTGCCGGTCGTAAAAACAGACAAAAGCGAAACTAATTAACTTCGTAGCATATTTGCACATGTAGAAGCATGTTTAGAAGAACATACACTGGAAAAATGTCCAAATCTGAGCAAGTAAACAAAGTCTGGCGGGCTAAGCGCTCGCTTCTGAAACACTCCCAGTGGGGTTTGAAGTTGCGTGCAGCACGGACCAAATACGCCACGCTCACACAACGGAAGCCTGTTTGACCGGTGAGAGCACCAAGAATCGCCAAGAATCGCAATTCATTTTTTGTCTACTGATGTGAGTCGTCACGCATTTGTACTGATTTTTAATCGTGTCACGATGCATCGTTACATCCCTAGTCTTGTATGTTGAGGAGATATGGAACAGCCTGTGGCTTGCTGGATTCACATGCTACCTGGATGACTTTTAGATTACTGACAGGTGGCAGAGAATGTTATGGTGATAAGGAGCCTCTTACCACAGGATTCAGGATTAAAATGGTGACTGTAACTCTGCTGTTTTGGTCAAAATAACATTGGCTCGGTTATATATTTAGGCAAGGACATGGATTTATGTCAGTGTGAGTGTAAAATGTGAACTGACTGCTGCTTTGCCTGAAAATAACATAGTGGCCATGTTAAGGTTCAAAGTATGTTTAGTGTCATTGGAAAGTTTTGATCACAGCCTGCTCTATTATTTATGAAGTGTATATCTGTACAACTTTATTGTACTATGTAAAAGACATAGTTTGGACAACTGACAGATTCTGAAAGCTAAAGATCCTTTCAAAAGAGTAATATTCATGTGTTCAAAGATCATCATGATATTTCCTAACTATGCCATGTTTACCAGTTTAACAGTTGGTTTATAATTCATATTTAAACCTTTATGCCCTAGTCAGTCTGGTTTAGGGATGGGCATGATTAATCAATGATCAATAATTGATTGTTAAGAATTGTGTCGATCACGTACATTTTTTATTTATCAAACTTTGGTATTAAATAAAGGTTGTGCTGCGTAGTGTGAGTCTTGAAGCAATGCAATGAATTTCACTTTGTCGCAGCAATGAAACATTTTTCTAGGGATGCACCGAAATGAACATTTTCGGCCGAAAGCGAAACTGAATAAAAATGAAATGGTTGGCCGAATACCGAAACCGAATATGAAATGCGGTTGTTAAATTGTTCACTATTTTTTTTACTATTGCATAAATAGCCTAGAATAAATTTGTAGACATGTTTTTTTAAAGAAAGTAAATGTTTATTTAACATCCTTCAAATATTCCAGTAGAATTTTCAGTTAGTATAATTATTATTTCATTTATACTGTTAGAAAGCGCATGTTGTTTTAATCACTGTTAATTTGTTCTTGAAAGAAATACTATTTAATTTTATTATATTGAGGGTGAATTTCCATTTTTCCAACGTTCATGAACACATTATAGTCATTCCGACGGTCATTGAACACACCTTGCATGTGTGAGACGCCGTATATAGCTCTGCTAAAGGGCAGTGTATGATGTATTTCTTGCCTGTGTTTTTTCTATATCCTGCATCGTGGGTTTATTGTGTGTGAATGAGAAAATCAGCAATCCTGGCCAGATCAATTTAATTCTATTCAATTTTATTTGTATAGCCCAAAGTCACAAAGTACATTTGCCTCGGAGGGCTTTACAATCTGTACAGGGAATGACACCCTCTGTCCTTAGACCCTCGGTTCGAGTGAGGAAAAACTTGCCCACAAAAAACCTTTTAACAGGGAAAAAATGTGGAGGAAACCTCAGGAAGAGCCACAGAGGAGGGATCCCTCTCCCAGGACGGACAGACGTGCAATGGATGTCACGTGTACAGGACAATCAACATAAACATTTTGTACAGTTACAATGACTGACAGAATGACAATGAATGATAAAGTGACCACAGTAGCAGATGTGGTAGTAATAATGACAGTAGTAATATGTGTAGTGGGCGTCGTGCAGGATCACAGCAGCAGCCACGATCCAGGATCACCGCCCACGTTGTTTCATTCCATCAATTGCATCACGCCACTATTCGGCCTTACTATTCGGCCACTTCACCGAAAGCCGAAATGCACTTTTGGGCCATCTTTGGCTGAAAATTTTCGGTGGCCGAATTTTCGGTGCATTTTATCAACTGGGAGTGATATTTTACTAAGAAAAGAGTATACAGTTGTCCCTCACTATAACACGGTTCACTTTTCACAGACTCGCTGTTTCGCTGATTTTTTGTGTGTAATTCTGCATGCTTTTTTTTAAGCGTACTGTACAGTATGAACGCGCATTGTGTTCGGCACCGTCAGAGGAACTGTGAAATACGCGTGAGTTACTGGTAATAATTTCTTACGTGTCAAACCTCGTAGATTGATCATTAAAATTTAATTTGTTTAAAAATGTTTGGCCTTGAAAACAGGTTTTGATTTTTGGTTTCATTTACTAATACAGTATTGTACTTATTTTTGTCAAATCTGCGAAAGTTTAAACTTAGAGTGTTTAAATAAGAGAGAAATGTGAGAAAATGTTAATGCCTGTATGAGAAAAGTGTATAAAAGTGTGTGGTTAGGGGTTTTATGGCCTTAAAACATGTATAATAATTGTAAAACTTACTTTGCGGATTTCGTTTATTGCAGGTTATTTTTAGAACATATCCCCTGCGATAAACGAGGGACCACTGTACTCACCTACCTGCGAGTTTCCATAGATTTCAAAATTAATCATGAAGAGGTCATGGCGAAGTGTGGTGTGGGACCATTTTAATTTAAAAAAAAAGTTCATTGCAAACACTGCGAAGCTGTGTATAAGTACAACACGTCCATGACTCCAATAATGTACAACTTGAACAACGTGCATCTGACCCTGGTTAATGTCAGTGCACCCTGCTCTCAACCGACCATTAGCACAGTGAGAATTAAGAATTGTTGAGGGCAAAGGTTTTCAAGACCTGATTAATTTAATTGAACCAGATTATTACATTTTGTCACAATGTATCATCACCAGACTGGTAGAAACTCACTAACTGAAGCAGCAGCTGTTAATAAAGTTGAGCACAGCTGAGAGAGTTGCTCTAGCCACAGACTGACAGCTACCTCACCTGCCACTACATCAGTGATGACTGGCAAATGAACTTGGCAGTCCTGCTCACAGGAAGCCTGCCAGGCCGGCATACAGCTGACCTCCTTGCTGAGAAAATGAATGAAGCTGTGCAGCACTGGGAGCTTGAAGGCTGAGTTATTGCATGAGTCCATGACAACGCGGCCAATATCATTGCTGCCAACAGTCCCACCAGAGTGCTCTGTATTTCGGTTGCTTGCTTTGCGCATACCCTCCAGTTGTCCATAAGATGGCCACTGTATCTGTAATTCATTGTCATTTTGTCAGTCATTGTAATTGTACAATATGTTTGTGTTGATTTGTCCTGTACACGTGACATCCATTGCACATCTGTCCGTCCTGGGAGAGGGATCCCTCCTCTGTGGCTCTTCCTGAGGTTGAAGTTTTTCCTCACTGGAACCGAGGGTCTAAGGACAGAGGGTGTCACTCCCTGTACAGATTGTAAAGCCCTCCGAGGCAAATGTACTTTGTTACTTTGAGCTATACAAACAAAATTTTATTTGATTTGATATGCACCGGGTAACATCAGAGGCTAGTAAACTCATTAGCCACTTTAATCACAGCACTGTAGCAACCAAAGCGCTGCAAAAGTAACAGGAGCAAATGGGCCTTGCAACTCACCGGCTTATCCAGTCATGTAAAACAGAACTTCAGAACTTTCTGAGGGAGACTCCCCCACCCCTGGATTGCATCCCTACAGACTGGTGAAAAGTGAATGGAAAAAGTTCCCCAGGCAAGCCAAGTTAGCGCGGAGGTTCCTCTGCATCCCGGCAACGTCAGTCCCCAGAGCGGGTGTGTTCAGTTGCTGGACTGATGGTCACCAGGCTGCGCTCGCGTCTGACCCCAGAGCATGTTAACATGCTTATCTTTCTCAACAAAAATCAGTAGGCTGGTGCTGAAGTTACTGTTAGGTGTCCATCACCAATGTAGCCTGTATGTGAGTTACTAGTTATTTTTTATGAGGCTTTGTTAACTAATTAATTGTTAGGTAATCTCTACCTTACTCTCCCCCGTCTTTCTCGACTCGGTTTTAAGTTACATTTTGACAAAACCTGTCAGACCTAAGTATTATTATGTTTTTGATTAAGTTATTGTTTAATATGATTGTTTAAAAATATATATATTTTTGGAACAAAAGAAGGTCAATTGTGTTTAGGAGCGCTGACTCGCAGCTGCAGGCTCTGCTGCTTTAGAGCACCGCATATCTTTAATCACTGTAGCCGACCATAAACACAGAAGCACACACAAACACACACACACACACACACACACACACACACACACACACACACACACACACACACACACACACACACACACATATGCTTGTAATGTCGATTGACACATTTTAAATAAATTGCTCAAAGCCAGGTGTGCCGCTCCAACTTGTTGAGTATTAAATTCAAATCTAAATCTAAAATCTTAAATAATGTAATTATAAATTATTAATTGATAATGTTATTCAAATCTTTTACAAATTGTTCATATATATATTTTACACATTTCTGTTAAATAGGGCAGGGAGATCAGAAGCCTTTTCATTTGTTGTTAGTTGACATAATTGTTAATTAGCATGTAAATGTAGTCCTATGTCGTGTATATGTAACATGCCTCCAAAACACTGATGGCTGTGCATGTCACCTCAGCTGTACCTGATGGTAAATGGACTGTACATGAAGTGTCCTTCTAGTCTTCGGCCCAATCAACTATACACTACATATCTCTGCTGCCATGCAAGGTGCCAACTGCTTATCAGTTATAGGGACTAACCATACATATGCATTCACACACCTTCAGGAGCATGCAGTAAAGCATGCAAATATAACATGGTTTCTAAGTCTTATCAGATACAGTTTTCCACTTTGGATACTCCTGTTTGGAACATGACTGTTCACAGAAGTGCTCTATCAAATGGCAGTCTGTCATGTTTCATACATGTTACCTGTGTAACTCTGTAGTTGACCTCAGGTCTCATAATGAAAGTTGATTGATTGATTATCAGGTAAGGAAAAAGACATTCCAACAGCAACATTCACGCTGTGCTTATAAAATCAACTGCACGAAGGAAAATGTTAAGAGGGCACTGCTGTGCTGTTTAAGCTCTTCTGTTTTCTCGGGAGCAGTTTTGAAAGAACAGTTCGTTTCTGACCTTCTTCAAACTATTTTATTGCATTAGCTAGTTGGTGAGTCAGCCGTGGTGTCACGGTGAATGTTGGTACTTTCACAGCTCTTGGTTTTGATGCGCTGCCTAGACAACACATCTCGTGTGAACACAATGAGTGGCTTGACACTTAGTGTGTAACGTGACAAGTTCTTTCTGAACGGCCTGTTACTCCTCCACTGTGAGTTCTCCATGTGTGATGTTCACTGCATTCATGAAGTGATAGTGTGGAGTTTTTATCCCCCTTCAACCTGTCCCATTCCACTTTTTCATGTATTAATTTGAGAGAAATCATTTTCTGATGGATGATGGATGATGAAGAGACATACATTAATGCAGGATTGTCATAGATTGTGGAAAATTTTGGGTAGTTTTCCAAGTAGTACTGAGAACAGCTGACACTCTGAGACGCAAAAAGAAAAAGCCAAATATGATGGAAATGTTTTTCTACAAACATTTTCCTTCTGTGAACAGCTGCAAACTGAGTGGTCTGCACATGGTGAAGGTCAAATGGTGGTCATCGAGTCAGACTGATTAGAACAGGCAGCATTCAGTTATAAGGTAAAACACTTTGAATGGACCACAGTGTTGTGGTTTACAGTGGGTCATCTCAGGTTGCTTTCATTGTTCATCGAGCAGAGCAGCACACAGTTAAAACACTGGATGAAGGGTACATAAAAGGCTACATAAAACTCTAGTGTTGAGTAGGGATGTGACTTTTGATCAAAAACACTATTCGAAATTCGCTAAACACTATTCGATATTCGATTCGAAAATCGACAGACACAATAACTGGTGGAATGAAGCCAATAATAAAATGAGTTCCACCTGTATGTTACCAGTCACTGTGACAAACTGTGTTTGATCCATGTGGGAATGTTCAAGAAGAAAATACATATTCCATGCAGAATGTCAATTTTCCTCCTTGCATTTGTTGCAGAAAAATAAATGAAATCTACCTCTGATAATTAGTACTGAAATGTTTTAACACTTGGATGTCACATCTGCTTTTCAGACCATTTCTACTGGGATCTTTTCAGCCTGATGTCCAACCTTTCCACACAGACCACTGTGGAGCCAAATTCAAGTCTGATAAGAAGAGTGGTCACTTTTATTTCCTCCTGAACTTCTTGTTACCCTCGCATTAGTTCCTGAAGCATGGGAGTTCATAATATCTAAGATCAACTATGTTACATGGCACACTTACAGCAGAAATTCCGGGTCCCATGCAGCAGTGAATATGAATGGATGGTAGTCAGCCTTCAGAGTTCTGAGTTTCTATCATTCAAATAAAAAAAATTATGACATTCATCACCTTGGATCATCATTTCACCTTGGATCAAAATTATCCAGAGGAAATATTATCATTGTGTGCTCTGCAGTACTTTCTGATCATGATGATGTATTATACAGTTCCCTACCCTGCACAAACCTTCCTGGTAAAGGTTTGCACCATCCCTTATTCACCACAACAACACCTTTCTATCTCACATAGGAAGTCCTGAGCTGTGCTCTTGCTGCTGCATTTGATGAACTCTGTCACAGTTGTGTGTTTGTGGAGTGCACAGGGATAAGAGAGTTTGAGTGGACTTTTTTGTGAGTTTTAACATCATTTCTGGTTGTTCTAAAACTACTGAGTTGTATTCTGATAATCAGTTTCACGCACTGATTGGACTGTGATGTGACCACCAGAAGTGGAAAGAGTACTAAAATATTATACTCAAGTACAAGTACTGTTACTCTGATGAAATTTTACTTAAGTACAAGTAAAATTACCAGTCAAAAAATCTACTCAAGTAAAAGTAAAAAGTAAGTTATTTAAAATGTACTTTGAGTAAAAGTAAAAAGTTATTTTTTAACCATGGGTGCTTTTTGCCTCTATCGTGTTGTGGGAAAAAAGGAACATATGCACATCTCAACCAAGATCTTTTTTATTGCAGCAAATTAAAGTGCTATACAGGATAATGTTAGCCTGGCCAAAGCCATCCCAGTTCTGCTTTTTTTTTATTCGCAGTATAGGGTCTGGGGACGCTATACTGGGAGTGAATTTTTACATTGGAAATTTGCCAGGCCAATAAGCAAACGGGGCAGATTTGGGGGAGGGCACAAATGACGATGATGCCAAATGATGATGCGTAACATAACGTACGTCAGAGGCAACGGTTAGAGTTTGAATGAGAGCAGGTCCAATCGTTTCAAACCAGAGCAATTCACTCCTCCCACCAACACACTACAGGGCACAGCTTCCCCAGACCTTATACTGTGAATGAAAAGAAGCAGAAAGGGGGTAGCTTTACTCAGGCTAGGATAACGCTGCGTTAAAACTACTATTCCACCAGAACAAAAAAATCGTTTAATACAATTCTATGGCCAAGCTCAGCAGGAAGTGAGATCTTTGGACCTTTTTAACTTTCATATACAATTTAAGACACTTAACTGTAAGTGTGTGAGTGAAATATCAGGTGTGCGTAATATCACCATTTGGATGACAAATGAACTGCTTGAAAACTGATATTTATTTATTCACCTATTTGCAAAAGGTAGGGATTCGTGTCTTACTAACATTCAAACAAAGATCAAAACATGGCAATGCCTAAAAGGAGGTGACATAATTCAAACAGTACTAGATGTCACATAAAACGAAATTAACTGGCAGTACACCACAAAGACACCTTCCTCATACCTTTAAGAACACAAAATAAAATCAAACAGAATCTTCACACACACTTCTCTCATTTTCTGAACTTCCTGTTGAGTCTCAGCAGCAGTTGGTTTTCAAAGTTATTTGAGTCTATCCTCGCTCGGAGTAAACAGCAGGCCAGCACAACTGAACAGCCGCTCGCAGGCAGCTGACGCAGGCAGGCCAGTGTTGAGCTTCAGAGCAAGTTTTTTTATGTGCGGAAACGAGTTGAGCAGATCCATCTTGTTTGAAATGCAAGCAAGGTACCCGTCCAACTAGGGGTGGGCTATATATCGAATATACTCGATATATTGCGGCTTGTTCTCCGTGAGATGTATAAAATGACTATATCGCGACCATCGAGTACTTGTCACGTCGGCATTTAATTCTCCGGTTTTGCCTGTGTCACTCACTCCTGCTCCTCACAGCACGCAGCACACTGCCCCGCCCACCCAGAAAAATCCCCTGCGCGCATGCGTACTTTCTGTATCAAGTGAGGAGAGACTGGCCCACTCACATCGGAGCAGATAGCTGCCAGTCTAGTCAATGAGAGCACTCACACAGGGCGCGCCGCGGAGCGTCTCTCCGCTACAGCGCGAGCATTTCTATTTTTGACGAGAGCCGCGGCTGAACCTCGTAAATTTCAACAGAGCACTGAGCACCAGACAGGAAATCCGACACAGAATCAACAAAATAAACTTCCGCCCTCTTTAAAAAAAAAACACAATAAGCAGTTCATGTAGCTTATCACAACTTCACATCAACGTTACGTCATGACAGGTGGCACCAGGTGAGCAGTCAATCAAAAATCCTCCCCTACTGCTTGCTGGGCGCTTCTCATCAACAACAGATGATTTTTATAATCTATTTCATGTCGGAGAAGCGAAGTCAGCTATTTGTTCTTGTTTTCTTTATACACAGTTTATCGCGGGTCTCGCGTACTTAATTCATTTGATTGTGATTTTCCACTTTTTCCATGCAAATGAACAAAAACTCTAATAGAAGGGTCTCATTGAATCATCATACTGAAGGGTTGAATTTAACATTCATTGTAATTTACAGGAGAAATAAAAATATCGAGATATATATCGTGTATCGCGATATAGCTTAAAAATATCGAGATATTGGTTATAGGCCATATTGTGCAGCCCTACGTCCAACTCCCCAGTACCTTGTGACCTTCTTGCCTTCACTGATGTAAAGAAGTCTTCATCTGATGAGTTTTGCCCAACGTGCTCTGCCACCTCTGCCATCATGTCTGCTTGCTGTCTCACATAAGTCAGGCCTGTTGAGAGCCAAACACACACCACATGCCCATTTTCAGTATTTCTGACATACTCTGATTAATTAGGCAAAAATTACAACTACAACTTGTGTAGACATATATTATTATTATATTATACATATATTATTTTTTTGTACATTCCCTTAGTTTTGTCTGATTTTTGTAAAACTATTTAACTCTTTTGCATGGATGCTTTCAGTTAGAGGCCATACTTAAAAATATTAAAATGTAGCAGACAGTCTTGAAGTGTCTGGAATGCAAGGGCAATTGGAATATCCACAAATTGTGTAGAAACATCATGTCAAAAGATCGTGTTGGCATAATTATGACATGGTGCCAAAAGATGAAATCATACCTGCTTCAATGACATCTGCCTTCTCAGTCCAGTTGGTCTTGAACTTGGGGAGGAGGATGGCAGCAGCAATCAGCTCAGGATCCTCCATCATCTGACCAAATCGTTTTGAGACACCAAAACGATTTCAGTTTTGTCTGAATTTAACATTAAAAAAATGTAGGTCATCCAATTTTTTATATCCTTAAGGCATGCTTGGAGTTTAGTTAACTGATTGGTTGCATCAGGCTTGATCGATAAATATAATTGGGTGTCGTCAGCATAACAATGAAAATTGATAGAGTGATTCCTAATAATGTTCCCTAAAGGAAGCATAAACTGAATAGAAGTGGTCCAAGTACAGAACCTTGTGGGACTCCGTGACAAACTTTGGTATGCATGGAGGATTCATCATTGACGTGAACAAACTGAGATTGATCTAAGAAATACGATTTAAACCAGCTTAGGGCGGTTCCTTTGATGCCAATTTGATATTCCAGTCTCTGTAAAAGAATGTGATGGTCAATGGTGTCAAATGCAGCACTAAGATCTAACAGGACAAGTACAGAGATGAGTCCTTTGTCTGATGCCACGCATTTGTCAGCAGTTCGCGCCGCTACTTATGACGTAACCAAAAGGCGACAATTAGCAGAAGCAAACATTGAAGCACGTGTTTGTTTTGCTAGCGGAGTTCGGTTAAGCTAGCTGGCCTGGTCATACTGAACCAAACCATATCCATGTAGTTAGTAAGCGAAATGGCGCACACAACACTTAAAGCAGCTTATTTGTGGTCAAAACAACTACGTTTCTTGTAAATACTAATACTACTAATACACCCTTCCGTACATCGTTAGCTTGCTGCTACACGCTAATCTAGCGATTCCCCCACCTACGTTTTATGGAGAATCTCACCACTACACATTGTGACGATGTCAAACTTTATACAACACTTCAATGTTACAACACAGCAACAGCAGCTGAGCTCAGCACAGGAGCCTGCTCATGTAAGCAGCTCCTGTTCTGACATGGTAACCCTAACCCTTCTAACGACAACACAGCCGAATTTAATGGCGGCGACATCTCCCAACGGACATAAATGTGAGTATTGTTTTTCGTAAATAACTATTTAATAACTATTTAATAGTTATTTACGAAAAACAATACTCACATTTATGTCCGTTGGGAGATGTCGCCGCCATTAAATTCGGTTGTGTTGTCGTTGACAATGCCGCGTTGTGTTATGGGAAATGTTTCGTAGCCCTCCTTTTGGAGTCAGCCTGCCTCAACCGCTTACTTTGGAGGGGTTCTAAGCCAATCCCCTACCCCTACGCCTTCGTGTTAAGGAGAATTGGGATAGCCCTACCCCTTCACGGGAACGCGCAGAAGGGAGGGGTAGGGGTAAGGGGTAAGGCGAAGGGGTCAAAACATTTTAGTCTTTTTCTATTTATTTCAGGAATTTTTTGTGTATTAATTCCAGTTCACTTGTGTTCCACAGCTAACATATTGATTTAATGTCTTGATTGAATTGAATAAATTCATCTTCAATGCAACTTTGCTAAGTGTCTTGTCTGTTGTTTCAATACACACTTAATATGCGCTTGATTTCATTTTTTAATCTACTAAGAGCAGGTACACCCTATTATGACATGTTCTGTCATCTTCTACAAGCAATTATTAAATTTTAATAAAAATAACTTGATTTTATGCCAGTTGCATCTACTAAAATGTTAAAATTAGGATGAGTCCATCACTGTTAGTGTTTAGCACAAATGGGGAGACTAGACTCATTCTTGACTGTTATGCCATATGCACACATTTTATTAACATCGGGCTGCAAACGGGTTCAGGCTCTACAAAGCTGTCAATCAAAACGGGCCGGGCTAGGTTTGGGTCAAATTCTATCGGGCCCAGGCCGGGTCGGGCCTGACTTCTAAGGCCCGTTTCATGCTCTAGATTGCGCTGTCCGTACACCGTGTTTCTCTGCATGCTGTTTGTTTTCAAGCCACAGTTGTGAGAGGAGCAAGAGGATCTCAAACGTGTGGCTGTGACGTTGCTACAGTAAAAGAAGTGCTGGCACAAACACATGATAGTGATAGTGATGATGATGATGATGATGATGATAGTGATGATGGTGATGGTGATAGCGATGATAGTGATGATGATGATGATGATGATGATAGTGATGATAGTAATGATGATACTGTAGTGATGAGTGATAGTAGTGATGATGATGATAGTGATGGTAGTGATTATGATGATGATGATAGTGATGATGATGATGATAGTGGTGATAATGATGATAGTGGTGATGATGATGATAGTGATGCTGATGATGATGATGATGACAGTGATGCTGATAGTGATGATGATGATGATGATGATAGTGATGATGATAAGGATGAAGATGATGATGATAGTGATGATGATAAGGATGAAGATGATGATGATAGTGATGATAGTGATGATGATAGTGATGATGATAGGGATGAAGAAGATGATGATGATAGTGATGATGATGATGGTGATAGCGATGATAGTGATGATGATGATGATAGTGATGATGATGATAGTAATGATGATGATAGTGATGATGATGATAGTGATAGTGATAATAGTGATGATGATGATGATGATGGTGATAGCGATGATAGTGATGATGATGATAGTGATGGTAGTGATAATGATGAAGGTGATGATGATGATGATAGTGATGATGATAATGATGAAGGTGATGATGATGATGATGATGATGATAGTAATGATGATGATAGTGATGATGATGATAGTGATAGTGATAATAGTGATGATGATGATGGTGATAGCGATGATAGTGATGATGATGATGATGATGATGATGATGATACTGTAGTGATGATAGTGATGGTAGTGATGATGATGATAGTGATGGTAGTGATAATGATGAAGATGATGGTGATGATGATAGATGATGATAGATGAAGTCTCAAAATTTAACGTGAACACAGGGTATTTTAGTCCAGTTTCAGTCAAAACATTTTAGTCTTTTTCTATTTATTTCAGGAATGTTTTGTGTATTAATTCCAGTTCACTTGTGTTCCACAGCTAACATATTGATTTAATGTCTTGATTGAATTGAATGAATTCATCTTCAATGCAACTTTGCTAAGTGTCTTGTCTGTTGTTTCAATACACAC
The DNA here is from genome assembly GCA_004119915.2 of Collichthys lucidus. NCBI lineage: Eukaryota > Metazoa > Chordata > Actinopteri > Sciaenidae > Collichthys > Collichthys lucidus. Next base: position 33,480,005 of record CM014089.1, on the reverse strand, counting down.
TTAATATGCGCTTGATTTCATTTTTTTTCATCTACTAAGAGCAGGTACACCCTATTATGACATGTTCTGTCATCTTCTACAAGCAATTGTTAAATTTAAAAAAAAAATAACTTGATTTTATGCCAGTTGCATCTACTAAAATGTTAAAATTAGGATGAGTCCATCACTGTTAGTGTTTAGCACAAATGGGGAGACTAGACTCATTCTTGACTGTTATGCCATATGCACACATTTTATTAACGTCGGGCTGCAAACGGGTTCAGGCTCTACAAAGCTGTCAATCAAAACGGGCCGGGCTAGGTTTGGGTCGAATTCTATCGGGCCCAGGCCGGGTCAGGCCTGACTTCTAAGGCCCGTTTCATGCTCTAGATTGCGCTGTCCATACACCGTGTTTCTCTGCATGCTGTTTGTTTTCAAGCCACAGGTGTGAGAGGAGCAAGAGGATCTCAAACGTGTGGCTGTGACATTGCTACAGTAAAAGAAGTGCTGGCACAAACACATGATAGTGATAGTGATGATGATGATGATAGTGATGATGATGATGATAATAGTGATGATAGTGATGATGATGATGATAGTGATGATGATGATAGTGATAGTAAAAATAGTGATGATGATGATGATGATGATAGTGATAATAGTAGTGATGATAGTGATAGTAGTGATGATGATGATAGTGATGGTAGTGATTATGATGATGATGATGATAGTGATGATGGTAGTGATGATAGTGATAGTAGTGATGATGATGATAGTGATGGTAGTGATTATGATGATGATGATGATGATAGTGATGATGATGATAGTGATGCTGATGATGATGACAGTGATGCTGATAGTGATGATCATAGTGATGATGATGATGATGATGATGATAGTGATGCTGATAGTGATGATGATGATGATGATAGTGATGCTGAAAGTGATGCTGATGATGATGATGATAGTGATGATGATAGGGATGAAGATGATGATGATAGTGATGATAGTGATGATGATGATAGTGATAGTGATGATGATAATGATGATGATGATAGTGATGATAGTAATGATGATACTGTAGTGATGATAGTGATGGTAGTGATGATGATGATAGTGATGATGATGATGATAATGATGATGATGATAGTGATGATGATAGTGATGATGATGATGATGATAATGATGATGATGATGATGATAGTGATGATGATAGTAATGATGATGATAGTGATGCTGATAGTGATGATGATAGTGATGATGACAGTGATGCTGATGGTGATGATGATGATAGTGATGATGATGATGATGATGATGATAGTGATGATGACAGTAATGCTGATAGTGATGATGATAGTGATGATGATGATGATGATAGTAATGCTGATAGTGATGATGATGATGATAGTGATGCTGATAGTGATGATGATGGTAGTGATGCTGCTGCTGATGATAGTGATGATGAGGATGATGATGATAGTGATGATGATGATAGTGATGATGATGATGATAGTGATGATGATGATAGTGATGATGATGATGATAGTGATGATGACAGTGATGCTGATAGTGATGATGATAGTGATGATGGTGATAGCGATGATAGTGATGATGATGATGATGATGATGATGATGATGATGATAGTGATGATGATGATAGTGATGATATTGATGATGATTATAATGATAGTGATGATGGTGATGATTATAATGATAGTGATGATGATAGTGATGATAGTGATGATGATGATGATGATGATGATAGTGATGATAGGGGTGATAATGATGATAGTGATGATGATGAGGACGATACTGATGATGATAATACTGATGATGATGATAGTAATGATGATGATGATAGTGATGATGATGATGATAGTGATGAGAGGGGTGATAATGATGATAGTGATGATGATGAGGATGATACTGATGATGATAATAGTGATGATGATGATGACCGTACTGTCCGTACACCGTGTTTCTCTGCATGCTGTTTGTTTTCAAGCCAAAGGTGTAAGAGCAGCAAGAGGATCTCAAACTTGTGGCTGTGACGTTGCTACAGTAAAAGAAGTGCTGGCACATACACATGATAGTGATGATAGTGATGATGATGGTGATAGTGATGATGATGATGATGATGATAGTGATAGTGATAGTGATAGTGATAGTGATGATAGTAATGATGATGATACTGTAGTGATGATAGTGATGATGATGATGATGACAGTGATGATGATAGTGATGATGATGATGCTTATAATGATAGTGATGATGATGATGATAGTGATGATGATGATGATGATAGTGATGATAGTGATGATGATGATGATGATGATAGTGATGATGATGATAGTGATGATAGAGGTGATAATGATGATAGTGATGATGATGAGGATGATACTGATGATGATAATAGTGATGATAATGATGATAGTGATGATGATGAGGATGATACTGATGATGATAATAGTGATGATGTTGATAGTGATGATGATGATGCTGACTGTACTGTCCGTACACCGTGTTTCTCTGCATGCTGTTTGTTTTCAAGCCAAAGGTGTGAGAGCAGCAAGAGGATCTGAAACGTGTGGCTGTGACAGTGCTACAGTAAAAGAAGTGCTGGTACATACACATGATAGTGATGATGATGATGATGATGATGATAGTGATGATGATGATGATGATGATACTGTAGTGATGATAGTGATGATGATGATGATAGTGATGATAGTGATGATGATGATAATAGTGATGATGATGATGATGATGATGATGATGATGATAGTAATGATGATGATAGTGATGATGATGATGATGATGATAATGATAGTGATGATGAAGATGATGATGGTGATGATGATGATGATAGTAATGATGATGATGATGATGATGACAGTGATGCTGATAGTAATGATGATGATGATGATGATAGTGATCGTGATGATGATGATAGTGATGATGATGATGATGATGATGGTGCGATGATGATGATGATAGTGATGATAGTAATGACGATGCTGATAGTAATGACGATGATGATAGTGATGATGATGATGATGATGATGATGATAGTGATGATGATAATGATGATGATGAATATAGTGATGATGATGATAATGATGATGATGATGAATATAGTGATAAAGATGATGTTGATGATGATGATGATAGTGATAATGATTATGATAGTGTTGATAGTGATGATGATGATAGTGATGGTGATGGTGATGATGATGATGATAGTGTTGATAGTGATGATGATGATGGTGATGATGATAATGATAGTGATGATGATGATGATGATAGTGATGAAGATGATGATGAAGATGATGATGATGAAGATGATGATGATAGGGATGATGATGATGATGATGATGATGATAGTGATGATGATGATGATGATGATGATGATGATACTGTAGTGACGATAGTGATGATGATGATGATAGTGATGATAGTGATGATGATGATAATAGTGATGATGATGATGATGATGATGATAGTGATGATGATGATGATAGTGATGATGATGATGATGATGATAGTGATGATGATGATGATGATGATGATGATAATGATAGTGATGATGAAGATGATGATGATAGGGATGATGATGATGATGATGATGATGATAGTGATGATGATGATGATGATGACAGTGATGCTGATAGTGATGATGATGATGATGATGATGATAGTGATCGTGATGATGATGATAGTGATGATGATGATGATGATGATGGTGCAATGATGATGATGATGATAGTGATGATAGTAATGACGATGATGATAGTAATGACGATGATGATAGTGATGATGATGATGATGATGATGATAGTGATGATGATAATGATGATGATGAATATAGTGATGATGATAATGATGATGATGATGAATATAGTGATAAAGATGATGTTGATGATGATGATGATAGTGATAATGATTATGATAGTGTTGATAGTGATGATGATGATAGTGATGGTGATGGTGATGATGATGATGATGATAGTGTTGATAGTGATGATGATGATGGTGATGATGATGATGATAGTGATGATGATGATGATGATGAAGATGATGATGAAGATGATGATGATGATAGGGATGATGATGATGATAGTGATGATGATGATGATGATGATGATGACAGTGATGCTGATAGTAATGATGATGATGATGATAGTGATCATGATGATGATGATAGTGATGATAGGGATGATGATAATGATGATGATGGTGCGATGATGATGATGATGATGATGATAGTGATGATGATGATGATGATGATAGGGATAATGATGATGATGGTGCGATGATGATGATGATAGTGATGATGATGATAGTGATGATGATGATGATAGTGATGATGATGATAGTGATGATGATGATAGTGATGATGATGATGAAGATGATGATGATAGGGATGATGATGATGATGATGACAGTGATGCTGATAGTAATGATGATGATGATAGTGATCATGATGATGATGATAGTGATGATAGGGATGATGATAATGATGATGATGGTGCGATGATGATGATAGTAATGATGATAGTAGTTATAGTAGGAATGATGATAATGATGATGATGATGATGATGATGATGATAGTGATGATGATGATGATGATAGTAATGACATTGATGATAGTGATGATGATGATAGTGATGATGATAGTGATGATGATGATAGTGATGATGAAGATGATGATGATAGGGATGATGATGATGATAGTGATGATGATGATGATGATGATGATGATGATGATGATGATGATGATGACAGTGATGCTGATAGTAATGATGATGATGATGATAGTGATCATGATGATGATGATAGTGATCATGATGATGATGATAGTGATGATAGGGATGATGATAATGATGATGATGGTGCGATGATGATGATGATGATGATGATAGTTATTATGATGATGATGATAGGGATGATGATAATGATGATGATGGTGCGATGATGATGATGATGATGATGATAGTGATGATGATGATGATGATGATAGTAATGATGATGATGATAGTGATGATGATGATGATAGTGATGATGATGATGGTGATGAAGATGATGATGATAGGGATGATGATGATGATGATGACAGTGATGCTGATAGTAATGATGATGATGATAGTGATCATGATGATGATGATAGTGATGATAGGGATGATGATAATGATGATGATGGTGCGATGATGATGATGATGATGATGATAGTAATGATGATAGTAGTTATAGTAGGAATGATGATAATGATGATGATGATGATGATAGTGATGATGATGATAGTAATGACATTGATGATAGTGATGATGATGATAGTGATGATGATAGTGATGATGATGATAGTGATGATGATGATAGTGATGATGATAATGATGATGATGAATATAGTGATGATGATAATGATGATGATGATGAATATAGTGATAAAGATGATGATGATGATGATGATGATGATGATAGTGTTGATAGTGATGATGATGATAGTGATGGTGATGATAATGATGATAGTGTTGATAGTGATGATGATGATAGTGATGGTGATGATGATAATGATAGTGATGATGATAGTGATGATGATCATGGTGATAGTGATGATGATGATGATAGTGATGATGGTGATAGTGATGATAGGGATGATGATGATGATAATAATAATAGTGAATAGCAACTAGCAGAGTGACCACTGTTCATTGAACCACAGTTGGAGATGCTAAACTGTAGTTCCCAGTGAGCTGCTGCTTCTCTATTCCCATGTCTTAGCTTAAGTAGAAATATTTTGGTGTGCTGTAACAAATTATATATTACCTCAAAGAGTGTGGTCCTGCATTTTATGTCCCTGCTGTACTGAAGATGGACTCACTGCTGGCCCGCTCTCTCACCTTGCTGTCTTTCATAAGGAGAACTAAAGCTATGAATTGGTCCGTCAATCTGCTGCCAGTCTAACTGCTGTGTGTGAAGACAGGTGATGACATTCACTTGTGAATGTATATAGAGGAGTATTTATTGGCAGTTGACTGACAGTGAATTTTTAATGACAGCATGGTGACAACAGCCTACATCAACGGGCAGGGGGGCCTAGGTTCCCCCATCCAGTTCTAGCGGGCAAACTGCTGTGTTGGCTTGCCCCCTCTTCTGTTCACTAAAGGGAGCGGAGTGGCTTCCGGAGTTTTGGTATATTGTCCACTCTTCTCTGTGTACATTGCCAGCCTGCCTCTGTGGTGGTATGCCCTGGTGCATGCCTGGACCAGAGGCCTGCTCTACACTTTCCTCCTTTCACTCTTTTCCAGAGGTAGAAAGAAGCAGAAATGCAGCTGTGGGTTTCAGTGACTCTGCTTCCCTGCCCACAGTGTGAAGACCTTCTGTCTCAGGCAGGCGGCACCCTGTAAATGGGATGGGCTCCTGGCTTTAGATTGACCAGTGCCTGTAGTGAGGACAGTGCAGGAAGCCCAGGCACCATGTACTAGGGTGGCCCTTTCTGTATCTTTGGTAGGTGTTTTCCACTTGGCGTTGAACCCACCAGACAGATCCCTACTCAGCCACAGCCCAAGACAGCCCACTGGTCTAACAGTTCCAGCTGGAACGCTGCAATGCTACTGTGCTACTAATGCGGATTTACACAGACGGGCCAAGTGCAGTCCTCCGCCCCAAAGAACCTAACCATAAAACCTGAAGCTTTATCTGAGTCCCAAGGAAAGCCTGTCTCAGTTGGTTGAGACAAGGTGATGGGAAGACCGAGCAGCATCAGCATGTGCCGTGCCTGGTCAGGGCCTTAACAGAGCACATTCAGGGCGCACAGGCTGTCAGGGAAACTGATCAGTCCTTCATCTGCTAAGTCCAGTTGTTTGGGAAGACTTCTGTCAAGGCCTAGGTTATACTACTGGGTTATGGTGGTTCAGTAGGCATATGTGTTCACGTACAAAAATGTGTTCGCCGGCTCTCTTTCTGCCATATTTGCAGCAGCCACATGGTCATCTCAGTCTATGCTTCTAAGATTTTGCTGTTTAAACATAGCAGCCATCCTCCTCCTTCCCACCTTCTGTTGTCCCTCGATCGCCTCAGCATCTGCGGGTCGGTGTGAGTGGTCACACAGAAATGGTCTTCATGCCTTGTACAGCCTTTTTCTGTGTTTCTGGGGTCGGTCTTGCAGATGGACCCGTGCGGCCCTCTGCCTCTCAGGCTTGTCCTTGTGTCTTGCCAGGACCTGACCTGGTTGGTCTGTGAATGATGCACATTTGTAGATAGTTCATTTGCTCCTTGTTCATGTTTGGACTTATGGGCTGCACTGTCTCCTCACAGGGTGTCTTAAAGAGTTTCCCCGTACATATGGAATATGTAACGGAGACGATAGTCATTATTGCCGTTACGTCAGTGTCGATGTCAAGCCACGACATTCGATTACCTCAGCTCCGTCTCTGCCTCAGTTTGACAGCACAGCAGTTAGGCTACAACACCGCGACAGTCATTGACAGACAGACAGACAGCGTTAACCCTCTAACTATTAAGCTATGGCCGAACGGAAGACTGTGCCCTGGTCTAATGAAGAGGTAGGCACATTTCTATCTTTCTCTTAAACATAGTGCTCTCCTCTCTGCGCTCGCGTTAAAGTCAGATACTTTCTGAGAATGTTCCGGTCACCATAGCAACTGGTACCTCAACTATTTTGTAGTGGAGAACGGTAGCTCCCAAACCAAACCGTGTCGAGTCGAGCAGAACCAAACCGAGTCGAGCTGGTACCAGCCAGTGGAGAAGTGACATTAGAGACAAGTTTCGATCAAACTATCACTGATTCCACGCCAACACAGGTGCTTTATGGGTAAACCTGAGGGCATGACCGGGCAAGTCGGTGTGTCTTAAAGAAGTATCCACGTACCCTGACCTGCAAGGGGGTCATTTCCTGTACATATGAACGGAGTGGAGAGGTAGTCTCTTCACTCAGAGAACCAAGGTTACAATGTAACCCTACATTCGGCTCTTTCCACTGTGCAGCTGAATTTACCATATATTTGTATTACATATTATTCTGTTTCTGTCATCAGACAAAAAGAACGAGTATGAAATCTGACATTGGCTTATAAATATGTTGGCCAGCAGTCATTACCAAGCCACTGATAAAAAATGTATTTTGTGATCCTGACTGTCAGACCAAATGAACGAAAACACAAGTTAATAACAGCAGCTGTGCTGTTAGGTTAAAGATTTCAGATGATTTGATGACAGAGAAGGTTCCAAGCAACAAAACTCTATTGCATGTATTACAGTTGAAATGTTTTGCAAACGTTCTGAAATGTTTCCAGTGTGACTGAGCTGGAGCGGGATGCAGCTGGATCCTGTAGAGCTGCTGTGTAAAGTAGGCCAACATAAAAATGTATTTAAGACATACAGTGTAAAGTGCTTCATTTAAAACACAGCTGTTGTATGGTGATGTGGGGGGTTCCTGTAGTGTAGTTTGCTGACAACTTTCAACTTGACTTAAACAAATCATAAAGAATTTCAACTCAACTACAACAGAAACAGAGAGACATATTAAGAAACACTAAAAGAAATCAAGAAAAAAATGTGGTAGTCAGTAACGGGAAAAAAGGGAAAGAGGGAAAAATATGTAATCACTCAATTCTGAGGGAAAAAAAATGATGGAATCATGAAAAGCCAACAAACAAAAGAACACTTCACAACACACCACTAGTACTTTGTTGCACCACCTCTGGATTTTATAACAGCTTGCAGTCTCTGAGGCATGGACTTAATGAGTGACAAACAGTAGTCTTCATCAATCTGGCTCCAACTTTCTCTGATTGCTGTTGCCAGATCAGGTTTGCAGGTTGGTGCCTTGTCATGGTTCATTTTCTTCAACTTCCAGTACAGATTTTTAATTGGACTCAGATCCGGACTATTTGCAGGCCATGACATTGACCCAATGTGTCTTTTTCAAGGATGGTGTCACAGTTTTTGATCTATGATGCATTATCATCTTTCAATTAATTCAAAATGTCAACGTAAACTTGTGCATTTATTGAAGATGTGATGACAGCCATCTCCCCAGTGCCTTTACCTGACATGCAGCCCCATATCATCAATGACTGTTGAAACTTGCATGTTTTCTTCAGGCACTTGTCTTCATAAATCTCATTGAAACGGCACCAAACAAAAGTTCCAGCATCATCACCTTGCCCAATGCAGATTTGCGATTGATCACTGAATATGACTTTCATCCAGTCATCCACAGTCAAAAATTGCTTTACCGTAGCCCATTGTAACCTTGTTTTTTTCTGTTTAGTTGTTAATGACGGCTTTCGTTTAGCTTTTCTGTATGCAAATCCCATTTCCTTTAGCCGATTTCTGACAGTTCAGTCACAGACGTTGACTCTAGTTTCCTCCCATTTGTTTTGCTGTGCATTTTCTGTTTTCAAGACATATTGCCTTAAGTTTTCTGTCTTGAAAACTTTAACAGCCTTCCCATGTTGTTTGTACTTGGTCCAAATTTTAGACACAACTGACTGTGAACAACCAACATCTTTTGCAACATTGCATGATGATTTACCCTCTTTAAGGAGTTTGATAATCCTCTCCTTTGTTTTTAACTGACATCTCTCGTGTTGGAGCCATGTTTCATGTCAATCCACTTGGTACAACAGCTCTCCAAGGTGTGGTCGCTCCTTTTTAACTGCAGAGTAACAAGCTGATCTAATCTGATGCAGCGGTTAGTTTTAGGAAAGAAAATTTACAGGGTGATTCCATCATTTCTTTTTTCTTGATTTCTTGTAGTGTTTCTTAAAGCCAGAAAGTTGCCATTTAAAATTACTTTAGTTTTGTGTCATGTCTGTGATCAGCTTTTTTTTTTCTACAAAATTAAACAACTCAGTGAACATCCTCCAAGGCTGGTGATTCCATCATTTTTGCCAGGGGTTGTATATCTGTTTTGTTCTGTGTAGCACTGTAGTGCTTCATGGTGTCCTCTATAACACCAGGATGATAATTGCTGAATGTCCTAATACATTTACTCAGATGCTGTGGTGTGAGTGTGTGTGTGTGCTCATGTGAAATTGTGTGTGCAGGGTAAACAATGAGCTAATCCTGCTTTGAACCATATTGTTGGAAAAAGGCCTGCTATAGAAAGTGTAGAAAGTGGGGCCTCTGAATTGTGGGCATAGCCCGGCCAGATGGAATCACTTTGATGGATGATAGTGCAGTGTGTGTGTGTGTGTGTGTGTGTGTGTGTGTGTGTGTGTGTGTGTGTGTGTGTGTGTGTGTGTGTGTGTGTGTGTGTGTGTGTGTGTGTGTGTGTGTGTGTGTGTGTGTGTGTGTGAGAAAAGAGGATTCCCCATTCATCAGCTGGTGCTGTGTTCCCCACTGACCTTGGGGAAAAGTGGAGTGTCTCATCTGAAGAGCAGCCTGTCACAGTAGCCATGCACACACACCCTCTGATACACTGAGCAGAGTTCATGTTCATAGACACATTAAAGCTAGCTGAATGCACGAAGTCAACAGAAAGTGAGTTAATGTGTTCCATAAAGAAACAGCAGTCATACATGGATGAGATGAGCAGGATATTTTTAGGGAGGTGAGAGCTGTGCTGACATATCATGCTGTAGTTTTAATGAGAAGAAATTGAGGACTGAATCTGCAGCAGAACGGAGATGGATGTGTGTGTGTGTGTGTGTGTGTGTGTGTGTGTGTGTGTGTGTGTGTGTGTGTGTGTGTGTGTGTGTGTGTGTGTGTGTGTGTGTGTGTGTGTGTGTGTGTGTGTGTGTGTGCGTGCGTGCGTGCGTGCGTGCGTGCGTGCGTGCGTGCGTGCGTGCGTGCGTGCGTGCGTGCGTGCGTGCGTGCGTGCGTGCGTGCAGTGTCCAGTTAAGGCAGACGGTCTTAAAGGAAAGTCACTTGTGTAGATCAGGATGAATCATTGGGTGGTGACAGACACAGCTTGAGACACTTTATTGCTTTTAGTTTGTTCAATGAACATGTGACCAGCTAAAGTATGTAAATGATAGATGATACAGCTCTAATGTTTAGCTCACATTCATTTTTTCTGAATATAGTTGAGATGTTGACGGTACAAAATTAAATTGCATATATCAACAGTTTAGAGTTTAAATTATAGTTAAATATATAATAAATCAGTCCAAAACACTTGAAAATGAATTTTAGCAGTTCTTTTGCAAAAATATTATAATATTTGCTAACTGGAGGACAGCTTGCTGTCAGATGTGGCTGTGGCTTGTGAAGTCTGCACGAGAAGACAGTTACTGCAGTGGATGGCTCTGGCACAGACATCTACATTGTCTGCTCTTATTCTGGTTTTATTGGAACCATATTTCGGGACTCAATTCTAATTATTAATTTATCTGGTTCTAAAAGTACAGAGCATTTCTGTGTGCTCAGGTTGCTGGTGTAACTGTCGACACAGCCGTTGCAACAGGACCCTCAGAAAAGGCCAGTCTCCTCAGGAGCAGTCAGTTGAAAGATTGTGCCTCCTCAGCAGCACACAGCATACTAACACTTCTCAGAGGACATGTTTGAGTGACAGATTATAGGAGCACTCAGAAACCAATCAGAGCGTCACACTTGCATCACAATAAATCAGTCTAGAAAAACAAACCAAACAATGATCCATCCAAAGTCTCTGAGCATCAGTTTTAAAGGGGAAGGAGGCAGAATGAGACGACATGATGAGCTGCTCTATAAGTCCTGTGGAGCGTCTGCTTGCCTACAGTGTTGACACATTGTATAACTTCAAATACTATTACAGAGATGTGCATGACTGCCATGTGGCTGTGGATAATGAGAGCAGGGAGCTTCAGGAGGAACAGTGCCAGGAAAGAGCACAAGCTCCCGATGGAGGGAAACATATACCTGTGTGTTTTATTAAATTCTGACTCAGCAGCACTTATAATCCAGCACACCTGCAACTCCAACCTGGAAAAGTTTGGACGTCTTTCTAGACGTGCTTCCACTCCAGAGAGTGAAAGTCTGGACATAGGAGCATCCATCATTCCCTCCATCCTGAAAGTGTGGAGGAGGGGTGATGGATGATGAGAAGTGTGCAGACTGCTGGCTTTAAAAAGTTAAAAATCTGTAACCAGTCTGAAGGACCTGAAGACACCAATAAAATCACTGACCTCAATGAGAGGAGTGAATCTTCACGGGCCTCATGAGTCCATTCTTTTCTGATTCACCTGTCACTGATTCTGGATGTATCCTGCACACAGACATTTTTTTCTATCAGTTTATATTACCAGTCATAAATCTGCTTTTTAAAACAGACTATACATTCTGTAATATTACAAGCTGCATCATTTCAATACTAGCATTTGTATGATTTACCTCACTTTCACTCAGCTGTGGTTGTCCACTAATCAGATGGCTGTTCGATCCCCGGCTCCTCCAGTCTGTATGACGAAGTGTCCTTGAGCAAGAGACTGCCGAATAACTCCTGAAGGCTACACTGTGTGTGTGTGTGTGTACTAATGAAGGACGTATACAGAGCTTTGAACTCTGAGAGATCCTCTCTGGTAGTGTCGACTTGTGATGAATTTCAAACACAATACGACCTTTACCTTACAGAATAAAGGTCACCTGGGCTGTATTTAGGGGTGGAGCGATTTGTCGACGTCATCGATTACGTCGATTATGTAAATACGTCGACGGGTAAAACGTGCGCCGATGCGTCGCGGTCGCATGGCAGCGGCCGTATATGCGGAAGTAAGATGGCTGCTCGCGGTAAAAACAATAGAGGTAGGGGTGGGCGATATATCGAGTATACTCTGTTCATGTTAATGTTTTAAGCCGTCTGCATTTAATTCTCCGGAGTTTCACCTGTCACTCACTCCTTGTGCTGCTCACAGCACGCAGCACACTGCCCCGCCCACCCAGAAACATCCCCTGCGCGCATGCGTACTTTCTGTATCAAGTGAGGAGAGAAGTGAAGTGAAGAGCGAGTTAATCAAAGATGGACGACTTGGTTCGGAAGAAAAACAGCTGCGGTCACGTCTCTCGTTTTCACGTGGTCGCGTCAGCTGCTCCAATATTTTCAAGTGCGCCCTTATTGCCGACTTTATGGCAAATACTTATTTAAAACCGGAAAAGTCAGCGCTAGCTTACTGCAGCGTGTGGACACTTCCGGTTTTCAAAATAAATAAGAGGTGGGTGTTAAATGTATTAAACGTTTATTTATAAAATATGAAGAATGGTTAAAATTTGATTTTAAAAAGTGTCTCATAAGCCAAGTATGATCCTGCACTGCCTAAATGCTCATATGTACATTATGAAATATATTAAAAATTTATAAAAAAATATGACAAGTGTTAAAATGCTATAAAGAGTGTGTGTTGTGAAGGCAGCTATTTTTGGTGCATATTTTTGGTGCATACATTTCATCTTGTTACTTTTAAAACAAAAGTTTTGATTTTCAAGAGATGTGTTTAAATAAAATCTTGAAATATTAAGAAGACATGCTTTTGCTTTGTATTTAGGTAAATTCATTGTCATTAATCAAGTAATTAAAAATCATTGTAAGAATAATTGAAAAAAAATAGTCGTTAGATTAATCGACTAATCGAAAAAATAATCGTTAGATTAATCGATAAAAAAATAATCGTTAGATGCAGCCCTGGCTGTATTATTGATAACATGAGGCTTAAGGACCAATCACATAAAAACACTGATCAGGAAAGCTGTGCAGAGTCTGTATGGGTTTCCTCTCACAGTCCAAAGACGTGCATGTCAGCTATATTCTGTGTCAAATACAGCTTCAGTCAGAAAACTCACATTTGGAATGTTTATTGCAGCAACAGTTTGAGTTTGGTGTCTAGCCTGCATATTATCTGTACTGTATATACATGGAGATACTGAGGAATGAGCAGGTGGGTGCTTAGGTGGTGTGGTTGAAGAACAGGCGGTGGTGCTGTTGTAGCAGTGGCACTGACAGAGCCGACGGAGAGATCAGCTTTAATGGAGAGTAATATTTAGCTGATAACACAATTTATGTTGAGTTAGGTCTGACAGCTGTTTTGAACTAATCTTTGGATGCGGAATCCAAAACTGATCTCAGTTTTTCTCTATCACGTCAAAGTTTTTCAACTATAGGATCCCTGTTTTCTTAAAAAATATGAAAAATACTGTACCTAACAGATATGTGCTTGTTTTCACTAAACCAAAGTAACAGTCTGTGCAATGATCTTTTTGCTCTCACCAAACCATGGGGATACCAAATACCAACTTTACACGTGTTCCTTTGGTCCACATCCATAAACTCTCGACACACTGCTTGCACACTTTGTGAGGGGCCCCTCATGGATTGTCTTAATCACAGAGTTTTACTTTAAAATATGCAAAATATGCTTGTTTGACAAATGTACTGATGTTTGCCCACTTGGAATGGTGAAACTAGCACAAATTTAGCAAAAGGAGTCAGGGCTGTTTAGGCGTTTACGACGAGAAGTAGCAGGAGCAGACATGATCTGGAACAAAGAAAATATAAAATACTAAGATGGAATAGTTACAAGCTGAAAACTACAAAAACAGCATTAAAGGAAATAGAACTTACAACAGTATGCCCATGGTTACAAGGTTAAGAGAACAGCAGCACAAACCTCTTCATTCCTACTATGTTAGCTTTCTGTTATTAGCAGATATTGATAGTTCTGACCTATTGGGAGCTGCACACACCTCTCACCACACTGTCTTAATTGTAACTGCACAAACAAGTTGCCACGTAGCTGCAGATGAGTCCAATCGTGATCAGCTGGCAAGTCTCACTACAGCTAATCAGTGGAATTTTGCTTATCTGAGGGTCAACTGCGGAGAAAAAATTTGACGTGCTAGAAAAGACTCACTGCAATTTTGGAATCAGCATAAAAATCTAACTCAACAGAAAATGTGTTGTTTCAAATTGTTCCCCAGTGTTATGTGTCACGGTTCTTGTGGTGTGCTGGGCTTCATTCAGTCACTGAAGAGTACTCTAATATGGCAGCACAGAGGTCCTGGTTCTGGTTTGGATCAGGACCAGCTGGCTCTGTGTTGCTCTCCTTGTTCCTGCTTTGGTTTCCTGCCACATTTCAAAGACTTGCAGGTTAGGTAAAGTGCCTCTAGGTGTAAAAGTGAGTGTGAATGGTTGTCTGTGTGTGTGCCCTCTGTTAGACTCACCTCCATCCAGGTGTACCTCAGTAGGCCTGGACCTCCTGTGACTGCAGAGAATAAACAAATGCATCAAATATCACTAAACACGTACGGGTGGGCAATATATATCGTTTACAATAAAAGGTTAGCGTGCCTCTAAACATGAAGACAACATGGACGCACCACCCGCGGATGCTCCAGCTTCAGATGATTTACTTCCAAGACGTGGATCGACTTCAGTTGCATTGAAGTACTTTGGCTTTGAAAAGAGCGATGTTACCCAAAAGACAGTCATCTGCAAAGTTTGTCGAAAACCTGTTGCCATTAAAAGCAGCTTGACAACCAACCAAGACGCAACAAATGCTATCACCAATTATATAGCAAAAGAAATGGTGCCGATTCAGGTGGTGGAGAGAGAAGGCTTAAAACAATTTGTGAACACGCTGGACCCGAGATATACCGTGGCTGGTAGGAAATATTTCAGCAAAACTGCTCTGCCTAACCTGTATGATTCATGTCACAATCTCTGATGAATAAACTGCACAAGGTGCCACACTTTGCAACAACGGGAGATTTATGGTCCAGCAGGACATCTGAGCCATACCTCTCCTTGACGGTGCATTTCATCAACGAATCCTGGCAACTTACGAGCAACTCTTTGCAAACATCGAACTTCCCAGATGACCATACAGGCCACATTACTGCCCAAGGTGTGAAGGATGCGCTTGCTTCATGGTCGCTGAGTGAACAACGCATGGTTTGCATGACTTGACGACAGATAGCGGGGCAAACGATGTCAGTGCACTCCGAATAAACAACTGGATGAGGCTACCGTGTTTTGGCCACAGGCTGCATATTGCCATTGGTAAGTAGCCCAATTTGAGTAATAAAATGCAGTTGATGTTAAATAGTAGGGATCGACCGATACGGGTTTTTTGATGGCCGATGCAATACCGATTTTTTCCCCATGGCCCATGGCCGATACCCGATTTCCGATACCCGATTTCCGATACCGATATGGGTTAAAAAATGTTTAAAAAATGACAAATATTCCAGGTCTCAAGTTAAAAATAAATAGCCATTTATTTATAATAACATGAATAACAGGAAAATGACAATCATGTCTATAGCCCATTGAGCATTTTTTTTAAGTGTCTGCTTAATGCTTATACAGTATTATATCCACTTAAAAAGGAATAGCCCACATACTTCGGTGCTTTTATTCATTTTTATTTATTTAAAAAATATATATTAGTTTGGCTTGACACATTCAAAGGACTGTGGCTTGACAGTGGCAACAGAGCTTGACTGCACATTTGAGAAATGTTGGGGATGACACAAAGATTATTTAGAGTAAATGTTTAGGCCTATTTTACAACTGTAGGCCTATATTGTACTTGATATACCATTGCCTTTGAAGCAGGCAGTGACAGTAAATAGCCTGACTTGATCATCATCCGCATTGCAAAGTGAGTGAATGAATTGTAGATTTGTCACTTTTAAAAAAATAAATAATGGGCACACCATAATTTGTTTTAGTTGTGGAGAAACAAAACCTCGCTGCTTGCCCCCTGCTTTGTTTCAGGAAGAGGGGAGAGGGGCGGGACAAATCACAACAATCTCCCTTTAGGTTTGACGCATCAAACTTTATCCATTTCGACATTGTCTTAGTTAATATCAAATCCCACGCCACCTCTACCCTTATATTGCACACAATATGCGTGGCGAGTTACGTTTAGGAGGGATTTAGAAGTTTATTCAGTGATAATCACTCGCATGCCATTATTGCTCCCGCGGTGTCGACATGCACTGACACGGCGCTACCCCATGTGTTGAAAAATATTCCCGTACGTAAGCTAAAGTAGTCTATGGCTTAGCAAGCGAAACCCCAAAACGTTTTATTAGGTCCTGGACTGTTGGGTTCGTTGTGCAGTTATCTGATTACAGCAACTGTTCCGCTCCGCGCTGATCACTTTTTCTCGCTCCATCTGTCTCTCCCTCACGTGCGTGCACACTCACTCACACACACACACACACACACACACACACACACACACACACACACACACACACACACACACACTGGGCTGCTTCACCGGTGTTCGCCGGTTTAACTCCTGCAAACGCCGAATTGACAGTGACTGATAACAACACCGACTTCATTTGAACTTTAAACTGCGGGTGATTGCATCATAGCCTACTCTTAGTGTTACAGCTCCCTAGTTTAGGTTGGCAGTTTAAATGCGA
This sequence comes from Collichthys lucidus, assembly GCA_004119915.2. Taxonomy (NCBI): domain Eukaryota; kingdom Metazoa; phylum Chordata; class Actinopteri; family Sciaenidae; genus Collichthys; species Collichthys lucidus. Next base: position 33,462,649 of record CM014089.1, on the reverse strand, counting down.
CGCACTTAAACAGCATTCCCGTTTTTTTCGACTCACTTAATGACTTTCAGGCACACGCATGCTACTGTATGCAGTGCAATGCCATGTGCATACTATGCTGCGGGGGCTGCAGCAGCGTGCATAGCGGGTCTTCACAGAGCTGCCCTTGAACGCCTGTCTGTAAATGACGCTGGATGCGTATCGGCCGTATCGGCCATGTGTATCGGCCGATGCCGATACACCTAAACAACGCTAATATCGGCCCGATATATCGGCCGGCCGATATATCGGTCGACCCTTATTAAATAGTTAAATTGTTTCAACAACTGTTACAAAAAATGAACTAATGCTGAACTGCAATAAACTAATGAATACATTAACAGTGTGATGTACTCTAAGGCCTACATACCAAGGCTATTATAGTTCACTTAAACTGAACTAAAAAACTAAAACTAGGTGTGAAAACATATTTCAGTTGAAATGAAACAAAAAAAACTCGAATTTCGAAAAGCACAAAACTAACAAACAGTTTTGTGTATGCTGACACACATGCAGGATTTCATACATATGTAACTAAACTGAAGTGAGGAAACAGACTCTGGAAACTAAACTGAACTGAAAACAAATAAAAACTAATGGGAAAACACAAAACTATAATAACTGCTACATACCTGATAATGACATTACATCACTAAACTGACTCACAATAAATGACGTTGTTCTGTCTACATATTAAATGTTTTCCAGAGAGGAGCATGCGGGATCCTAGAGTACACAGAGACATTGGAGTTTGCAAGAAGGTTCTTGGAGCTTTTTCCAACAGCTGGAAAATGAAGAGAGCACTTTGTGAGGCTCAGATCACTTCAAGCTTCCACAGCATAAACTGATCACAGAATCACCAACTAGGTGGGGCTCAAGACAGCGCATGATAGAGTGATTTGTTGAGCAAGAAAAGGCCATTCGTCACGTGCTGGGTGAAGACAAAAAACAGGTATTTCATCCCAGCATGGCAAGACGATGACGTGCTGGAATCAGTGAGCAAAGCGCTTGGTCTTCTGTTGGAGTTCACAGATGCTCTTTCAGGTGAGCAACTACCTAAAACCTGTCCTGACATTGTTCAACTCGGAAGTCCTGGCAGTGAAGCCTGATGACACAGACCTAACCAAAAAAATCAAAGAAGCCATTTTGCAGGACCTGAACACCGAGTACAAAGAAGACAATGTGGGCCACCTGTTAAGTTTGACATTAACACTTGACCCCCGCTTCAAAAAACGCTACAATGATGATAACCAGATTACAGCCATAATGTCAAAAATTACCACTAAACTAATGACTATGGCAACAGAGGAAGATCATCCTACCCCAAGCCCCTCAACAGCTGCAGTTAAGGGTACAACTGCAGAAGATGGAGCAAGTGGTGATGATGACACCAGGGAGGCAGCCAAAAAGGCAAAAAAGTCTTTTGGGAGTTACTTCAAAAAGCAAGAAGTCAGAGACTGCCATTGAAAAGGAGCTGAAGAGATACCTGACGTGGACAGTGATATCAATCCACTTGAGTGGTGGAAATCACAAGAGGTAAATTTCCCCAGCCTGGGGAAACTTGCTAAAAGATATCTGTGCTTCCCTGCGTCAAGAAGCCCTTCAAAGGGCATTCAGCACTGGAGGGAATGTTGTTACATGTCACCGGGCTGCACTTCAGCCTGACGCTGTGGACAGACTGCGGTTTATGGCTCATAATTTGAAGTAAATTACCTGTACATGTAAAGAAGAGTCAACATTTGGTCTACAATATTCTCTGTAAAGGTATAGCATCGGTTCATGCAAGTGTTTCCTGTAATAATAATGACTCTTTATGACTTTTTTTATGTCTGAAAATCACATTTGTTTTATTACATTTATTACATTTCTTTACATTTGTTAACATTTTTGTTAGATTTTTGTGCAATACTGCACAGAATTTGAAGTTAGCCATTGTTCTATATGACTAAAAGCTAGATTTGTTTGTGTGCAAATTTTGCATAACATGCTGGAGCAATTTGAACTTGAAGTCATTGTTCTATATGACTGTAAGTTTAGATTTGTTTGTCTGCAATATTTTGGTATACCAATGGTGTTTATTACTTTTATTTGCTGTTGCATACAAATACAAATAAAGAGGAGCATTTTTTCTTCAAAACGTTGTCCATTAATATCATCATCCACAAGAAACAATTAATGAGCTATAACTCAGGCTGTTAAAAACACACATTTCAAAAGAATATTGTTTAGTTATCGTCAAAATCCCCCAAAATATTGAGATAATATTTTTTGTCTATATCGCACACCCCGACAAACACGACCCCACTCAGGTCAGTTCCACCTGCCCTGTTAAAGTGTTCAGTCCATTTAGATCACGGGTGGGCACTCTGTGGCTCTTTAGCCCCTCCCACTGGCTTCTTGGGGCTTTGACAAAATCAATATGAAAATGAATAACTTTACTTTTAGACCTAATGTGACTGACATTATCAAATGTATACCATTACACACCAAATAAAATGTTTTGTCAAATGTGAGAAAGCAGAAGTCTGTGAGGAAGCTGGAGAACTGAGCAGACGTTTGTTTTCACCTGGTTCACTGGCCTTCCTTCCTAGGGATGTTTACTTTTGACTCTGTAACATCCTCCAGGGTGACTTTCTTTCTCATGTCTTCCTTTGATTTGTCTGACAGAATGTTAAATTATTACTTCAGTGAACAGTAATGCAAGTTTATTCTCAATAATGTCCATCACAGCTTCCACAGTTTAGTTTTAATCAGAGCACCAGTGAAAAACACAAATATATTTACGATATAAAACAGAGGCAGGCAGCCAGTCTTCTCGTTGAACTGTTTAATAAATCAATGACTAATACTTCATTACATACAGCAGATTCTTTTATCAGTGTCTCCAGTAAAAAGCTCTGTTTATTTTGAATGGAATTATCAATGCACATGTATTATGTAAAAAGATGCAGGACATGGGCTGTATGAACAGGAAATGACACAATGGCTGTGTCCGAAATCACTCACTCATTCTCTACTCCCTACTCCCTACATAGGGAAATAAATGTAGTGGACTATATAGTGAGCTTAACAGAAGAAATGTTCGGACACTTCTCATGTCGCCAGTAATTACGTCATTGCTGTCGCACAATTACAACGTACAACTTTAATGTCGTCTCACGTAATACTTGTCCATTTACTACTGCATTGTTATTAAATTACAGTCTTTTGATTACTGTCCTGTACGTTTTATTTTTGTGTTTTGTTTTCTATATTTGCATATTTTTATATTTTGGCTCTTTAGTAACAGAAAGTTACAGTGTAATCTACTGCAATGTTTAATTATATGCTGTTCGTTTTACACTTTTTTTAAATGAACTTAGAAAGCAATTTTGCCTAGTTTTGAAATGTGTAATAAAATAAACAATATAAAATAAAATAGTTTGTGTTTTATCAATAATTAAATTATTGATGATCAGGAGGAGAACTAGAATAGTGAGAGGGAGAGAGAAAGGAGAAGATGCGCTGCTCTTCTAAGACTAGGAAGACGTCGTCAAATTAGCGCCTTTTTAATTAGAGTAGATATCATTTTCTTTAATTAATTTAATAAACCATCCTCCGTCAAACTACACCCCCTGCTGACTCCCGTCCATCTGCCATATTTATGTTCCTTTCCGCGCCCAGAGAACTTCTGGCAATGCATGATGGGATATCTTGCTTCGGTTAGGGACCATCGGATGTTCACTACATTTCGCGGTGAATTGTGGGATACATTCAGTGCACTATATAGTGGACACTAAACATTCGGACACCACTACAAAATGGCGTGGTCACTATATAGTGCACTACATAGTGGTTAGGGAGTGATTTCGGACACAGCCAATATGTGTAATATCATTAACGTGTGTGTTTGTGGCTCTGGTCACGTGATGACCTGTTTTAAGTTCACTGTTCTGGCTGGTTTGTTTTTCAGGCTGTTGAGCTGAATCTTTTTTGTGTTGTGATGTTTTGGCTGAGGGCAGGGATTAAAATGCTTTAATGGATTATCATTTTAAACTACAGAAATGATTAGCTCCCAGAAGCGCGACTGTCCCCTACCTACTCATAAATAACACAACCCTTCCGACAATAAACGCACAAACAACTTCAGCTGGAGCCAAGGTCACAATCCCACTAAAAATGAAGTGTGTGTTTGGACAATAGTGTGTGTCATCATGTGGATTATATTTAGGACTCAACGCTCGGATAGTGTCAAAAATCACTGAGCAGGACTGTTTCAGGGTTTAATATGATCTTTTTATTCATATAATCTATAAGGAAATTGATATTTCAAACTCACCATCATCATCACCAGTGTCAAAATCAACTTATTTTGAAAAGTGGGGTCTGTGTGTTCGATCTGCTCTGTGTTGTTTGACCCAGCTGGTCACAGCTTCCAGTTTCTGAGTGCCTCTTCTGAAACACACCGTGGTGCTTCTGGTGGAATCGCAATCAATGGTTTGAATAGGTGAACGCGATGAGACTGTGGTGCAGCTGGAACGTGTCACAACCATGCCTAGGTGTAGGTACAAAGGAGTCCCTGCCAGCAGTTCCAACAAAGTTCAGTTTGTGTTTTGAAAAATTAAACCGTTCAAATCGGTTCAAGTAATATCCAGGAGAAAAAAAGAAATCACTCACTCAGTCTGTTTTTGACAGACCGTAGCACTATAATTTAATCTGTACAAATGAATAATGTCCCAATTCCAGTCAGCATCAGGGTTGATCAGGGCATTATTTTATATTAAATCTGATACTTTCTTTCTTCATACTGTGTTTCCTTCTTCTATGTTAAACAGCCTGACTGTAATGTGCAGCATTAGAGGGTGTGTGAACAATGGTTTGGCTGCAGTGCTGTTTGACAGTTTGACAAAGTCCATGGATTGTCCGTTAGCTCCAGTGCTAACAAATCCATTATCTCTGGCTGTGTATGAAGCGATCAGTCGTGATTACACTGGTTGAAATGACAAACTGTATTTGTACTCATCTTAATTATTTGTGAGGAAAGAAACTCTACTCTGACTGTACAACTGTGAGAGGAGTGACCTCAACCAGTCCAACACACTGATGCGTGTTTTCTTTCACAGACATACAGTTGTCACAGATACATATCAACATAAAGGAGTGCCCATAAGTTCAGTATAGATATTTAAAGACTTGGACAGTTCCTATTGTTTCATTCAGTTTTGTTCAGAATTCTTTAAGCAAACAAATGACCATACATTGCAGTAAATAAAAGCTGTGGAAATTAAAGTGGTTTTAATATGTAAATGAGCTGTGTATGGTGGAGCTTGCTGTTTGAAGTGCAGCAGCTCTCTGATCCCTTTATCACACAGTATAGGCACAGATAGGCTAACCACATGTCTGCCATTCAAACTGCAAAAGCGGCGCATTTTTAATGAGCCTGTTTCCAGGCAACAACTTCATCAGTTTTCCACCAGTGAGAAAAAAGAAAAACTTAATAGTCCCCTTGGGTGTCATTTCCCATCATCAGCTGTGGGACAAATCTTAGACAGTTAAGAAATTAATCTGTGAAACACAGGAGCTAGAAATTGCTTATTTGTAGACAATTAAGCACCTGCTGTTGCTGTGTACGTGTGCGTGTGTGTGTGTGTGTGTGTGTGTGTGTTGTGTGTGTGTGTGTACACACTAAGCAGGCTGATGGCCAATTGAGAAGAGCCTTAAGTAGCACAGCCTCCTCAAAATGAGTGATTATATAAAATACATGCACTGAAGACATCCTGACTGCTCTGCTCTGAGATATTCACATGCATGTTTCCACTGCACTTCACTTCAGAACTCAAAGGCTTGCATGTGCTGATGGGTTTAATAGAATCTAAACCATATCAATAATTAATAATATTGGCAAACAACATGGAAGATGGAAAACAAAAGAATAAAACATCTGTCACATGACTAAATCCAGATGGAAAGATTGAGTGCATAGTGGTAAATATTGGATATCTGCATTGAAGTGTGTGTGTGTGTGTGTGTGTGTGTGTGTGTGTGTGTGTGTGTGTGTGTGTGTGTGTGTGTGTGTCTCTGTGTGTGTGTGTGTGTGTGTGTGTGTGTGTGTGTGTGTGTGTGTGTGTGTGGATCCTGTGGAGGTTCTTGGGAGTTTAAGCACTGTGTATACTGTGGGATGAACGTATCAGTACAGAGCAATGGACTGAGCAATGAAAGCTAAAATTCAACGTCATGTCAACGATATTTATTTTCAGTGACACTCTGGAGAGCTACATACAATAATAAATAATACATCAAATAAATAAGAAAAGTCAAAGCAAAGTTAATTTGACATTTAGCTCAGAATTATAAATAAAAAGTACTTTGATAATAATAATAATAATAATAATAATAATAATAATAATAATAATAATAATAATAACAAGTAATTGTCTGACTTGGCTGGAATCTTCTGGATTAAAAGTTTTTGGTGTCAACCTTCCTCCGTTTAGCACACGCCATGACACACTGTCTCACAGTTTGACCTCTTTTCTCTCTCTTGTCTCCTCACTCCTTTATATTTTTCTCTCTCTTGTCGCCTCACTCCTTTATATTTTTCTCTTTCTTATCTCCTCACTCCTTTATATTTTTCTCTCTGTCACTGTCACTGCTGCTTTATTCAGTAAAGGCCTGCCCTACCCTGCCTGTGATTGGCTGACATTTTTTCCCTCACCTTGACTAATTTCAGTCCTCATGCCTAAACCCAACCAACTCGAACCCATTAAGGCAATGAGTACTGGCCAATCAGTGACAGGTAGGATGTCCCCTTCTCTGAGTAGTGGTGTGGAAACACTTTAGACCAGGGTTCTTTAACCTTTTTCAACCCAAGGAACCCTTGGATGAGAGACAAACTGAACAGGGACCCCCACATGTTTTTTTGTTTTGTTTTTTAAATGTGTCCTAGCATATAATAACTTTTATAATTACTATATTCACCTTTCATTTCACCTTATTAACTGTGTATCCATTCTCCTTTACTTCATCAACCTATAGCTAGCTTTAAGTTATTGATTTATGTTCATTTTGCAACAAAGAACTGTTTTACCCAACACCTTTCCACACCTTTTTTTCTTTTCACATAGCTGCTGGTCATGTTATGTTAGTATTATATATAAATTTTGGTCGCCTCCATTTTTTTTTAGGGCTGCAGCTATCGGATATGTTGGTAATCGAGTATTGTCTTGACTATTCCATCGATTAATCTGATAAAATTATTACCGTAATTTTCGGAGCAGGGTTCCCACGGGTGCTTGAATTCCTTGAAAATGCTTGAATTTCAATTCAGTGTTTTCAAGGTTGTGAAAATGCTTGATTTTTTTGTGAAGTGCTTGAAAATGCTTGAAATTTGTGTGATGTCTATTTCAATAAACCAAGAGAAAACAAAAATGTTTCCTAAGCGGCTACGCGCTTGATCTGATGCCTTTACATGCAGAACTCAGTTATCATACTCGCTTGGTGTTCTGCCGAGAAATAACAGTAGACTACTATCGACACCTGTTGGTCACTGTTATTGCGCTATGGTAGTTACACAATACACCGCTCACAAGCTGACAATACAAGCCAGTTCACAATTAGTTAAAAATCAAAACAGTCAATCTACCACCATATGATATAATGCTAATTAGACCCATATTATTAAATTTTAAAAGAAAATACATTTTGTATCATTCTGTGTTTTCTGGAATCTGATTATCTGGACCTGTCTAGTGACTGCTGAGAAAGATCAGCTGACAACAGGGGAAAGTCCTTGCGACGGCATGGAGAGACAGCTGACAGGAGGGAATAGACCCCAACACGACAGTCGTGGGTTAGCTGCCCGCGATTGTAGTCTCTTACGCCTTGCAGCATGTAGAGTCACCCTCAGTAGCTACGAAGAAGCAAACAAAGAGAACACCTCCAGAGTCTGCGAGAGCGGGGGCAGAAGAAGACTCACCGGCTGACAAAATGGTAATGACTGGACTGGAAACGACTACGAGTAAAGTCAGCACAGTGCAAGCGAACACCACAGCAACCAGCTCAAGCCTTGCCACAGCAGCAGACCACAAGCTGCAGAGTGAGGTGGCCTGGTGCTGCGGAAAAGAAGCTGTGGGAAACGGTGAATAATGATCTGATCCGGTCCCTTGAACAACTTCAAGGCACAGTGGAGAAGAAGTTGGAGAAAATGGGAAACATCATCTATCAATACGGAGCAGAACGCTTTGGAGCACTACAGTCGAAAGTTGCTATACAGGCTCCCACTCCACCAGTCTCCAGGAGGCAACAAGAGATCAAGCGCCTCGTTTAAGAATGGAGGCAACTCAGGAAACTTTGGAAGAAGGCCTCGGAAGTGGAAAAGGAGGGCATAAGTACCCTCCAAGCTGACATCAAAACACGTCTGGTGTCCCTCCGCAGAGCAGAGAACTCACAGAAACGAAGGAGGAAGAAAGAACAAATCAGAACACTGTTCTACAAAGATCCCTTCAATTTCCTAAAGACTCTCTTCACCAAGGAGTGAGTCAGAGTGGAGTCAAACAACACAGAACGTTCTAGAGGAGTTCCTGAGAGAAACCCACTCAGATCCAAAGCACCATGAACACCTGGCCATTCCCCCAGACATTCCACCAATTGACCCCCGAGAGCATCAATTTAAAACTAGTCCTCCAACATGGAAGGAGGTGGAGAAGTTTGTCCATTGGGCGAGGACAGCGTCAGCTCCTGAGCCAAATAGAGTTCCAAGGTGTACAAGATCGCACCAGATGTCTGTAGGTTTTCCTCCCAAAGGACAAAGACGCAACGAACATCAGTCAGTTCCGCCCAATTGCCTTGCTTAACGTGGAAGGTAAGATCTTCTTCGGAGTCATCGCACAAAGGATGGCCGAGTACCTGCACAGAAATGAGTATGTAGACACATCTCTGTTCAGAAGGCAGGAATATCGGGCTTCTCTGGGTGCCTAGAACATGCCAGCATGATCTGGCGTGGGTTCCAAATGGCAAAACTAGAGAAAAGGGACCTCCATGCGATCTTTTTGAATCTTGCCAACACCCTCGTCTCTGTGCCCCATGAGCTCCTCTGGACTGCCTTCAAGTTCTTCAACGTCCCGGACACCATCACAACCCTGGTCAAGGACTAATTTCAGGATCTGCAGTTCTGCTTCTCTATGCCTGTTTTACCACCTCGTGGCAGCACCTGGAAGTAGGCATCATGGCCAGATGTACCGTATCTCCCCTGGCTTTCACTATGGCGATGGAGGTCATCATCCGAGCCTCAAAATGGGTCGTAGGTGGACGGCCTCCCTCCCCTCAGAGCCTACATGGATGACATCACCATCCTGACTACCACCACCAGGAGAACATCGGTTGGGCCCGTATGAAATTAAAACCATCCAAGTCACGCAGCATCTTAGTGGGGAAGGGAGTGCTTGCTGACCTGCAGTTCTTCATCGGAGACAATCCAATCCCCACGATATCTGAGCAGCCAGTCAAAAGCCTTGGAAGCGCTATGACGCAAGCCTTAAAGATAAAGACCAAGTGAGGCAACTGTGCAAAGACATCAACGCAGGCCTGCTGGCAATTGACAATACCGAACTACCTGGGAAGCTAAAATCCTAGTGCTTCCAGTTTGGTCTTCTACCGTGGGTGTTGTGGCCCTTGGCAGTCTACGAGGTGCCCATCTCAACAGTAGAGAGGCCAGAAAGAAAAGTTTCAGCCCACGTCAACAAGTGGCTGTGACTTCTGCACTGCCTCACCACCATAGGCCTCTACGGAGACAGTGTCCTCAAGTTGCCCCTTACTAGCCTTACGGAGGACTTCAAGTGTGCCAAAACACAACTGCAGATGACCCTGAACGAATCCAAAGACCTGGTGATACGGAAAAATGCACTAACCTTGGCTACTGGGCGCAAGTGGATACCAGAGCAGTGGAAGAGGCAACATGTTTTAGTTTTAATTTAAGACACGTTTTTTTTAAACTGTGCCTGAAAATCGGCAGTATGGCACCAACATACCATCAACAAGGCACCAACACAGGACCAACATGGCATCAACACAGCACCAACACAGCATCAACACAGCACCAACGTGGCATCAACACTGAATGAGCGCGGGATGATGTATATTCTTCTTTGACCGCCAGATCGATTGCCTATAACTTAAAAGCTGCATCATATGCATTTCTTTGTGTGTTTTCCATGATGCGCAAAATAACAGTTCAAAATCAAAACTAGTGTCTTCTTCTTTCCCCACACGTCTGTCTCACTTTTGCGTTTACTGCTAGAGAGTCCGGTGGCCGTTGGCCAGTAAAAATCTATATATTAGCCACACCATTGTATAGGCTGCAGGGTTCAAAGCGGCTCCAGTCCGAAAATTGCAGTCTTATTACTTCCACTTTGCTGCGTTTGCTCATTTTCGCTGTTTTCGGTCCCGGCGTCTGCTGTTCTGAACATCAACACTATCCACACAAGTAACCAAAAGCCCCCTTTCTTCTTCTTCCGCTTTGCAGGAGACGCATAGCCTGGGTGCGGTCGAATAGTCAAATTTGCTTAGGAACTTTCCTAACTGAGTGAAATGACCCATTAACATGTCTACCATGATAAGAGCGAATTGTTAAGGAAAGGAGCTTCAGTGCTTCCTTTATTATCTCCTTTAGCATAGGATACACCGGACCATCCTTTACAAAAGGAAAGGAGGTAATGCCGCCCCATAATTCCTTCCTTCCTGCGACAAAAAATTAGTGCAGCGTTCAGTCATTCACAACCAGAAAACATTAATGTATTTAAACAGTGTGATGCAGCCTGCAGCAGAAAGCGTGTGAATATAAACATATATGATGACGTGATGTAAAAACTTTGATCATGAAGTGTGTTCTGTAGTTGATTGTGGAGCTGCGTTCACACACACAGTAAGAATTGTTTGTAACTGTGACATCTAGCATCCTGCACATCATCATGAAGTTACTGTTGATTATTATTCATATATCTTTGCCATAACTTGATAATATGTTTCTATATGAGTGGACAGGAGGGTGAGCGACCATACGAGCATAACAAACACTTCATCTGATTCTGTGACAGGTAGACAATATTCATTTATTATTTGAATTCTGACGTTGATAATGAAACCTGAAATGAAACAACACGGTCAGAGCGCACAGGAGTATCTAGTTAGTATCTCAGATGTGCATTTTGTAGTCCATCTTCTGGACTTTGTAGTTTTAGCACGGATTCTCTAAACACCATGGTCGTCTTCTTCTAACTCCTTATGAACATCTCTCCTTGACCTTGTGACGTTTTATATCGAGGTCAAGGAAAAGTGGTTAGGAAAGGACTCAGGAGCTAATATTTTATTATTCGACCATATGTAACACTAAAGAAAATCTGTGCGAAACGTGAGCTTTAAATTTACTTAAACAAGGCTTTGGGACAGAGGAAATTCCTCAGTCACTTTTTGTAATTGAGTTACTCGAGGAATTGTTGCAGCCCTAATTTTTTTAATTCTCCCAATTATTTTGACAAAAATTGTCTGACCCCCTGCAGTACCTCTAGGGGTAACAGACCCCCCAGTTGAAAAAACCCTGCTTTAGGCTATTGTATATGAATTAGAATATATATAACAACAAGGCCTAAAAAGATGATGAATCAAATAAAAATCCAGAACCAGCTCTAGTTTTAAAAGGTTGTCAATCTTATATTTAAACAGGATATTTATGCTTTCCCTTGTTTTCTGTCACATGATGTTCACTGTTGGATCTTCATATTAATCATGGCCAGATGTTCAAATAATGTGGCCAATGTACATCTGTCATTCACTAGAGCCTATCTGTTGATGGACTTTTCAGTTGTTAAATGTTTTATGGTTTTCCCTCTGTTGTCGTCCAACTGTTCAGCTTCAGCTCTGTGTGATTTACAGAGTTTATAATGGACAGTTGACTTTACTTGTTGCTAAAGTAGCTAAACACTAAGTATAGCTGCCATTACCTAGTTAGATCAATTTTCCAGGCAGCTAACTATCCTATTAGATGATTCAGCGTGGACTGTGAGGACATGACAGCAGCACTCACCTGAGAAAATGCTGTCCAAGATACAGACTGAAAAGCAGTCTTATTAGATTCTCTAGACAGAGAGAGATTTGATAGAGTTGAAATGTAGATGCTACCTTGCACACTGCACTATAGATTAACAATTTACATTTTGTCTTCTGAGTTATAAAGCTGATACACACGCGACTGATTTCTAAATCATTTTGGAGGCTCATGCATGTGTACCACATAGTTAGCCATAAATAGATATAAACACATGACAGTACAGGACAGCGTATGCATGATGGTAAATGGACTGTACTTATATATTGCCTTTCTACTCTTCCGACCCCTCACAGGGGGGGGCAGATAGTGGGTGTGTCAGGTGTGTCATGACACACCCACTTTTGAATGACCGTAGATCCGTCCCACCCACTTTTATGTAGCTTAACGTTTTTTTTTTTTGTTTTTTGTTTTTTTAAACTTTGTCTTCTTCAAATCTTCTGATTCAAGCATCACGAGGAAACCAAAATATGAATTAACATAATATTTGGTTTACTGAGGTGTGTGCCAGTAGCGGTTTTAGGTACGGGCGGACAGGGCTGCCGCCGTGGGCGGGGGGTTGACGAGGTAGAGGGGGAGCCGGACAGACTGATCAGGGCGCACGGCGCATCCAGGGGCGCACGAGAAAATCTCCGTCCCGGGGGGGGCAGCTTCGTCCCCCCAGTTTCTCAAACCTATCTGCGCGCCTGACCACTCAAAGCACTTTTACACTAAATATCTCATTCACACACATTCAGACACTAATGGCATTAGCTGCCATGCAAGGTGCCAACTCATTAGTTTCAGGAGCTAACCATTTACACATTAGAGTATAATTTCCTGGAAATATGAAGTTTGTTTGCCAGAAGACATGCAGCTGCATGAGGAAAAATTATCAAATGTGAGCTGCTTTACAAAGCCTGGCTGTTCTGAAAGCGCTCCTGCTGGAATATGAAGCCATGTGTAGAACGAGTCAAAACATCGCCCCGGTGTCACAGAGCTGTGTCTGGAGGAAGTCGGGGATTAGTTTTTTTTTACGTCATGTTAGAAAGGAGAGGGTGAAGTGAGGGTGTCACAATCAGCAACTACATCTCTAGATGCCATTTGATCACATTTAATGTAAAAGGGAAGCAAGCTGCTGCACATGAGCAGTAATCAGCACCACAGTTGGCTGGACAGCTCCTTTCCAGACTAACAGGGTTTAGGGCCAATCCCATTTCACCCCTTCGCCTTACCCCTTACCCCTACCCCTCCCTTTTGCGCGTTCCCGTGAAGGGGTAGGGCTATCCCAATTCTCCTTAACACGAAGGCGTAGGGGTAGGGGATTGCCTCAGAACCCCTCCAAAGTGAGGGGTTGAGGCAGGCTGACTCCGAAAGGAGGGCTACGAAACATTTCCCATAACACAACGCGGCATTGTCAACGACAACACAACCGAATTTAATGGCGGCCTCCGTTTGACGGGGCAAGGGGTAGGGCTAAGGGGTAGGCGTAGGGGTAGAAAATAGAAATGGGATTGGCCCTTAGTCTTAGTCTTAGTTTAGGCTTAAAGAGGAACTGTATCTCACATGGTACAGAGCAGGATTATGCAGCAATATTGTGGATATACAATATGTTATTAACCTCTGCAGTAAACAAGAGGTGTTCTGTGGTTGGACCAGGAATACTTTATCAACATCATATTTCTAATGCTGTGAGGTGAGCGTCACATATTCTTTAGAGTCAGGCACAACATTAGCACAAGTGTCACTACCAAGAGAGAACACAGGTTAAAGTGTATACACTGCTCTGCACTATTGTTAATATCTCAATGACATAATATAAAAAAAACATAACAATGGCAGCACTGGTCTTTCATTGTTAAAACATGTTTACCTTCAGTGGCACACCTTAAAGGGATCAGGTCTCTCCTACCAAGAGTCAGTGTCACAAAAAGATCCTGATGTCTTGATATTTCTTTCGTCCTGATGTGTTAACATGTGTGAGGTTGACCAGATGGAGGTCTGCTGCTGTCAGAGTAAGGGGGCTGGATGTAGCTCACATGATGTATTGAAAAGCAATATATTTAACATATGTAACCATAGTAACCCAGTGTGTGTGTGCGTGTGTGTGTGTGTGTGTGTTTGTGTTGTTTGTAGTGTGTGTGCACATTGTGTCTTTTCTCTAGACAACTGGAGTTAATGTGAGAGCAGTTACACAGAGATGTCAATCCCTTCCAGTTAGCGACAACTCTGCAGTAATGGGGATTTAAAGGAGGTGAGTAAACATGAACCTAAACTCCCCATGTAACACTCTTTTATTTATGACTTTATTGTTATTTTTACATAAACCATAGACAATTCAATTTAAATCCATGCACACTAGACTCTCAGTTCTTTTTATATTCCATATTATTTGATGCAGAAATAAAGCATACACGTTAACACAGCCTGGTCTCACTCGCAACTCATCAAATAATGTTCTAATGTTCATGTTCAATACCTTCTAGCGCCATGTCTGGTTGCGTCAGGTGACTGAGTATGAAAATATAAGAAAGTCCACATACAGAGGGTGTGGTGGAAAAAACACACTACTTTTACCCAGGAGACAGCTCTTCATGTCACATGGGAAACCGAAAAAAATGTAGGCTATGAAAGTTAAATTACACAATGTGTTTTGTAAAGGTACATCGTGTAGCTTATGATGTGTTCCTAAATCTAGTTGAGTCATGCTAGTTAGGGAATGAACTGGAAATTGGCGGTCATTTAGTAATTGGGGTAAGCTAGCATCATGATAAGATAGCTTCATGTTGGTCAATGAAATGATGCTAGCTACAGCTTATTTCGCATCTAACTAGCTACTGTACTGTATGAATACCATTTCCATGGCCTCACGAGCCCTGTAGTAAGCAGTGTCCATGTGATGTTCAAGTGTACTCACATGAAATCTGGTTCTTTTAGTCAGATTATGATAACTATAATTAAGTTCCCTGTTAAGGGCCAACCTTCAATTTAGTGAATTCCTGCATTATTCCCATAAATCTCCATTTATTCCCATGGAACGTTTCCAACTTTTAAAATTCCTGGAATTTTGCAACCTTAAGTGCAACCACTTCTTCTTGTATAATAACCTGAGGAAAAAGATTCACGAGCAGTAACTCTGTGGATCAAAAGGACAAGCCTCTTGCCTTTATGTGTGAACACTCAGTCGAAGTGTTTCCAGTGACCAGCAGATTCTCTTGAGCTCTCCAACAGTCTGTGGCAGATCAGGTGATCACCAATAAATCTATGGCGCTCACTCAGTTAGCCTGCTCTGTTATCTGTTATAGAGCACTTTCACCTCTTGACTGTAGGATTTAGCAGTTTGGACTGGCATAGTAAACTTTGCTACAGTATACAGTATCAGTCTGGACGTGTGCTTCGTTTGATTCCTTTCTGCGTTACTATATTTTTTTAACATTGGCGTTTGAGTTGCTAACTCTTTTTTGTTATCTGTTTAGCCATGAACTCATGACAATACTAATAATTGCTTTGGATGTTACCTAGGACCTACTAATATAAAACTTATGACTTCCTGAGTGTCTGTACTTGTTCAAATATCTGAATATAACTCCACAGTAGTGCCTGCAATGCTGTTTTAGTTTGTTTTAGAGAGTTTGGCCTGCCAATCCAGATTCATTTTTTCCTTGTTTTATGTGCTTCTTCCATGAGTAAACAGGATACGTAGTAGAAAGTCTGTTTTTACGATCGGGCTCTGTACAGGTTGTTTTATTTTGAAAACTGACTGGATTATCTATACTGTTTCTGTATTTTACTTCCTGCCTCGCAGATCTGCCTTGTGCTGCTTGACTTGGCTGGTTATTCTCTGCGGAGCCGCTTCTGACGTTCTCGTAGCTTCTGGTAAAATCCCAATCATTGTTTAAAATACATTGATCGGCCTTGCAGGCCACAGCGCTGCCAGAATATGCCAGAGCCGTGCACGGTGGACTTTTAGTCTTGTGGAACACACAGTACATTATATTTTAAAAAGACTGGACATTTTATATGCACACAAAATCAGATATTCTTTTTGGATGGTGTAACAGTGGCTCCTGCAAAGAGCATCATGTGTTGGTTTTGGTCCTAATGTTCGAGGCCATGGCGAGTGTCAGTACAGAAACCGACTGTGGACTACTAGGGCACTGTAGACGTGTTAAACTGTCTGACTTAGGCCACTGATTGAGCCAAAACTGGTCAGCAGACTGGTGATGATTCTTCCATTTTGTCTATCCATATACGCCAGGAAGAGAGACTTAAGTCACAGTTTAACCCTGTAAACCATCTGAGACTCACTGGGTCTCTGTTATGAATTATTTATTGATGCAGTACTGCTGTAAAAATAACTCATGCCATACAGTGTGAAGTAATCAGTCTATCATAGTTTGTGAGGAATATGACAGGAGAAGATCAGCGTTAAAGATATGATTCATGCTTCTTTCACAGTCAGCTGGTCGTTTTGGTCCCCACCTCCTTCACACATCCCACCACTGAGCTGTTTCTTTCTATCTGTCTCTATACACTGTAGGCTTCACAGGCGAGAGAGAGAGAGAGAGAGAGAGAGAGAGAGAGAGAGAGAGAGAGAGAGAGAGAGAGAGAGAGAGAGAGAGAGAGAGAGAGAGAGAGAGAGAGAGAGAGAGAGAGAGAGAGAGAGAGAGAGAGAGAGAGAGAGAGACCACGCTTTCTCTTCTTTCCTCTCCTTTCTTCTCTTCTTCTGTTTTCTCCTCTCCTCACCTTTTCTTTCCTCTCCTTTCTTCTCATCTTCTGTTTTCTCCTCTCTTCTCCTCTCCTCACCTTTTCTTTCCTCTCCTCTTCCCTGCTCTAAATGCTGAGTTGAATCATAACTCACACTCAGTGGGCGAAAAGAAGAAAAAAATCCTTTTCTCGCAGATTCTGACGTATATCACTAATTGATTGGGGGTCGTATGGATGGGATGATGGAGAAAAGGGAGGCATATAACCCCCCCTTTTGACACACAGTGGGAGCATACTGTATGTCAAAAATTATCTTTTTTTAGTCTGCATGTTGGTTTGAACACACTTTTAACGCTTTTCTCATTGAAGTGCTGGGTCAATGCATAACGCTGTCAATTCTTAGGTAAACCTAAGAAACCCATGTGATCCTAATTCGAGGTGTTTTGTGATTTCACTTTTTGCTTTTAGAGCAGGTTAATTAGCTGCAGGGAAGAGAAGAGAAAAGAGTTCCTCTGTACCGCTGGATTAACCAGGATGACACTGAGACCTGAACACTTGTTTGAGGCTTTAGACATTTTGCATTTGTGCTGTAACTCATCTCCTCTCCTTAATGTGAGCTGGATTTAACAAATGAAAGCACCAAGCAACTATGGCTTCTTCCTGGATTCACTTCACCTTGGTGTGCCTTCTTTGTGTAAATCACCAGCATTCATAGTATTGTGCACGCTCCATGTTCAGACCTTGTGAGCGATGCAGAGATATAAATATCTGAGAGCAGATGAAGAGTCAGCACCAATAGTACTCAAACATAGCAGGTTACAATGGGCTTCAGAGGCATTGATGCTGTCCTCCATTCACCCGCAAGTCACACACAAAACATCAATAAAGATCTGAATTTCAAGGTAATCTTCATCACTGAAAGGAAAGACAAAGGCTTAGTGAAGCAACTGTCAGTCACACCAAGTCACACCACACACACACACCAGCTGAAGGTTAGGTGGCTCCCAGGGTTCTCTCTGGAGTTTTTCACACAGCAGAGGCTTTTTGAAAATGCAGAAATCATATTGTGTTCAGAAACCCCCCCCCCCCAGAAAAATCCTGCAGGAAGGTAGATGAGTGTACAGTAGCTGCAACGATTAATCCAGTGAAGGGCTCACACTGAACATGCCGTTGGACCAACATTCCTTCCCCAGTTGTTTCAATGAGTACGGGGCTAAACGGGTCAGTTAGCTACGTATTAACAGTAGCTAACTGTTCATGAGTTGTCTCTGTAAGTCTAGGTAGAACACAGTGATTATACAGTATATCAGCTCCTGACTTAATAAACCAAGAGGTAGAAAACATTCCCACGTCCCATTCTTTAAACAACCATCTCTTTAAACACCAGCCATATTTTATCTCCTCAGTGGTACTCTATAATATTGTAGTTCAAAGCAAGAGCTGTGAAACACTGTTAAAAATTGCAGGTTTTGCAATGTATAGAATCTACAGTAGTCCAACCCCAGAGATCCCCCATGTGCCCCTAAATTATAGACTTCACATCTGTACTTGACTTGACATATGTGTGTGTGTGTGGGTGTGGGTGTGTGTTTGTACGTGTGTCCATGTATAGGTGTTAGTGTTAGTGCAATGCTAAACGATGTGGAGTACTTGAGTGTAATATGTGTTTTCCATTTTAAATTTCTGTTCACTCGTGTCTGTTTCACATACTGCTGTAGTTACTATGGCGACACATCTTTTCTCATTTTGGTAATGTGCAAGGCAAGGAAAGACAGAAAGGGAGACGAGAGAAAATTTCTGGAAAAGACGCACACACACACACACACACACACACACACACACACACACACACACACACACACACACACACACACACACACACACACACACACACACACACACACACAGGCAAACACAAACCAGTCTCATATGTGGCGTGGTGTTTTTTCTGTTCTGTGCTGCCTTTCCTTCAAAGTGGATGGTGGTCGTTTCAAACTTGTGTGACAAAATATTGAAGTTATTTTGATGATTTTATTATATTTATATTATATAATTATATTCACTATAAAACTATTCATAGATAGATGGAGCTCCACTATCTGGATGGAAGACTTCCAGGCCTCAGGTATGTTCAAGATATTCACGGTTTCACTTAACAAAGCCTGACATCTAAAAGCATAGTTTGGAGTATTTAGTGGCTGCATGAGGTGCTGATCCATAGTCAGTGTGTGACCTGCAGTAGGAGGGGGTCAGCAAGTTGGTAAAGGCAGACCGGTGGAGCAGCATAGAAGCTAAACCATGCACTGCTGTGGACAAAACACATTTTAGTCACCTAAAAAAGCAAACCTAAATAAATCAACATCAGTCTGAAGTAGACGTTATGTTTAGAATATTTTCACTGCGTTGCCTTACTGTCTGACAGTCCTGAAGTGAATATTCAGAACAAACCCACATCCAGATCGTTGCACCAGGCGTGGCGGTGTGAAGATTCTAGAGTGAAGATCCATGTGGCTAAGAGAGAGAGAATCAATATATTGTATGGGGGTCCCCCTCTGCTCCTTTCAATGACTTCAACAGCGATCCTATTTTGTATTGATTTTCCTTCCCCTGCACACTGATGTCTGAGCAGTGACTGGTTGACAATGGCACTGTAATCCACTACACACCATTATACCTTTCATTGAGCTTTAGCCTGCTTAATTATGGCCTGAATCACACTGACATGTGCTCTAATCTGGCCTGTGTGTCTGTATGTGCATATGCGTGCATTGACACATGCTGTCACTGAAACCCCCGTTATTGTTCCCTTCTAGATGTATTGACCAGTCTGTATACATAATTTATTGCCATGCGTTGTAGTATGTTGGACTCATTTATATCATGCATACGTGTCATTTACTTTGAAATGGATGAGCACACAATAACACACTGGCAGTGGTTTGTCACTCTGAGTGAGCCTTCTGGATACAGTGCTCTCTGTGTCACTGTATGTTTCATTTCATGTTTAAGTTTTCTTTTATATGAAGAATGGAGTGTTTGATTTGTGAATACAGAAATGAAGAAATATTATACAGTATGGATCGCCATGTGACTACAGCAACTGAGCTGGTTCATTGTTATTATAATGTGAGCATAAATAAAGCTGAACACTTTCAGAATGAACAAAGTACACTGTTTGATGCTGAGGTGTATCCCTTGTGTGTGTGTGTCCTGGAATGGAAGAAAATGCCCTTCGTGCTACATTAAATGAGTATCCTGTCTGTCTTCAGTGCTGGTATCCACCCTCAGAGAGTGACTCAAAGGCTTTTTGTTCGCCTGCTTCCATTTAGCCTAAAATAACTTGATCTCAGCCCTATTTTCATTTCTCCTTCCGCCTACACACACAGCATCAACCCAGCCTGCCTGGCACATATGGCTCTTTGAAAAATGCAGCAGGAGGTGTGTGTGTGTGTGTGTGTGTGTGTGTGTGTGTGTGTGTGTGTGTGTGTGTGTGTGTGTGTGTGTGTGTGTGTGTGTGTGTGTGTGTGTGTGTGTGTGTGTGTGTGTGTGTGTGTGTGTGTGTGTGTATGTGTATGTGTATGTGTATGTGTGTGTGTGTGTGTGTGTGTCAATCTCATCTGTTTTTTTTATCCCTTTCCATTCACTCTGTTCTTTGTCTCACATAACTTTACTTACTTTTCTCGCCTCTCCTCCTGGAGGTTTACATTCAGGTATCAGTTATATTCAGGTAATCTCCAGTGCAGAGAATGATGTGCTATTTCTCTTCCTGATGTGTTTCGACTGGACAGGAAAGCTTATTGGGAGCTCTTTGTGGAACTGATAAGTCAGTCTTAGCCTTCACTCAGGAGTCATTACAGTGACACTTTTGGAAACCAATGTGTAATGAGAAGGTTGATGTCCTGTGAACAGAGGGAGCTAGTCTGGCCAAAGTTCAGTAATAGGTCTACTCATAAAAACAAAACTCATACAAACGGCGGCTGTGGCTCACAGGCAGAGCGGGTCGTCCACTAATCAGATGATCGGCGGTTCGATCCCCGGCTCCTGCGGTCTGCATGTCAAAGTGTCCTTGAGCAAGACACTGAACCCCAAATTGCTCTTGAAGGCTTGAAGGCTGTGCCATCGGTGTGTGAATGTGTATGAATGGTTAGATCCACAAACTGATGAGCAGTTGGCACCTTGCATGGTAGCCAATGCCATCAGTGTATGAATGTGTGTGAATGGGGTGAATGAGATATGTAGTGTAGAGCGCTTTGAGTGGTCGGAAGACCAGAAAGGCGCTATATAAGTACAGTCCATTTACCATTTACAAACAAATCTAAAGCTTGCTAATATGCCAGCTTGGTTGTTTCTGTGGACACAACATGTTTTTGCAGAATTAAATAAAAAATGAGTTAAAAATAGAAAGCTGATTTAACTCTCATCTCATCTTCCCATATGACTTTGGTCAAAGAAGGCAAACTATTTTCAAGATGTCACCGTCATCTCTTATAAAATATAATTGGCTGATTAACTGATAGGTAAATTTTGACTTGGAACTTTGAGGTGTGGTTGTAAATGACATTTTCTGTATAAAGTTTCACTGTCTTGTGGAAAGCTGCAGAGAACTTATTCAGATATTCTGTACTCATGTGCTTAGTTGTGGCCATCATCAGAATGGAGGAAACATCTTTTCTCCTTCTGGAGTAGTCTGAATACTATATATTCTATAATATCAGATTATTATAGATTTCATTAAGTCATATTTGATGTAATCAGATGTATATTGCTGTTAGTAGGTAAAAGAAAAATTAAAACACTGCTTATTTCAGACCCTGTTATTTGGGTCCTTGGAAAGCAATGTCTGACTTCACACACATCATTAGAAGTGAATCACTTCCTCCTTCGTTTCAGTTCAGTTTTATTTTTAGACACAGTGTTGTGAGTACAATGTCAGTGCCAGTGAGACAGTAATTCATGACATTCTAACCATAATTGTGCATAGAACAGACAGAACAGACGGATGTTAAATCCAGGACTGTTTCCAAATCAAAGGACACATTCATTCAAGGAGCTGAAACTAATGATGGTGGGTTTACAATACTTATTACAAGTCTGTTCAGTTAGACTTTTTCAAATTCTATTTTTTTCCCCACAATATCTGTGCATTGCAACTATGGTATGTTTGAGGATAGGGAAAAATTGCAATCCATGATTAATGGTCTGGGTTTAAATTAAGAGTGGAAATGGAACAGGAGGGAAAATACCCTCACCAATTAATACGTCCTGTTTATTTAATCTGTACAAAATTAAAAGGAACAGTGTGAAGGAACCAAAACCCACAGTGTGTGTGTGATATCTGTAAGATTTATTCTGATGGTGGGAACTGTGTGTGTCTGTGCATGTGTGTGTGTTTGTGTGAGTTACTGCTGTAGCTTGTTAGTGGCCCCTCTACCAGTGGAGCTGTCAGGTTGTGTTAAGCAGTTGTGTCATGGGCCAAGTAGGACGGGGGGAACTCACACACACTTATCCTCACACAAACTTATACACACATGTGGCTATTCTACAACTCCAATACAAATGCAATTTGAGTATTTGCAAGTGTACACACACAGTCATGCATGTAGCATACACCTAACACTGTGGTCCTGCATGGCTGTTCATCTGTGATGAAACTGCATTGTGAGTAGTCTGATCCTTAGGGCTTTTTCCCTAAGTCGTCTGGGATGTGTACTGGCTGTTACATAAGGTCAGAGTGAAGGGACTTCCTACAGTACTGTTACCTGCGCAAATAAGTACTGGCTGTATGGATCAGTTTGCCTTGTACACTGAGCAGAAATGAAAAATATCAGTCTTCAACTGCCTGTGTTGTTTGTTGTTTGTCAATTTATTGGAATAAATCTGTTTGAATGGAACTGCTTCAATTGGACAATACAGTCACTGAGTCATCTATCCACCCATCCATGCATTCCTCCATCTATCCATCCATCCATCCATTCATCCTTCCATCCATCCATCCATCCATCCATCCATCCATCCATCCATTCATCCTTTCATCCATCCATCCATCCATCAATCCATCATCTGTCCGTCCATTATCCATCCATCCATCCATTCATGCATCCATCTGTCCATCCGTCTGTCATCCATCCATCCGTCCATCCATGCATCCATCAGGCCATCTATCTATGCATCCATCCATACATCCATCCACGCATCCATCCATCCATCCACGCATCAATCCATGCATCCATCCATCTGTCTGTCCAGTCATCTATCCAGCTATCCATCCATCCGTCCATCCATCCTAGAGCCTATCCCAGCTGACTTTGGGTAAGAGGTAGGGTATACCCTGGACAAGTCGGCAATTTGTGGTAGGGCACATAGAGACAAACAATAATCAGTCACAGACTTTTTTCAATCTGGTCCAGTGATTTAGAGGTTTGGTGTTTTTCCAAGCAACGGTTTGTTCTTGGTTACCAGCTGAGCCACTGTGTTGATAATATGTGGATTTGCATGTCAACTTTTTCCATGTGTATATGACATCCCAGACAAAGTAGCGATCGACAGTTTTATTATCATGTTTACTCACTGCTTATGACATATTAAAGTTATTAAAGTTAACTAACGCAACAACTTCATTCTTCAGCGAGTTTATCTTGCAGTATTGGCAGACTTCTATCTTTATAGATTTTAAAATATGGAACTTGGAAATTTAAGACACTACATTCTTTCTCCACAGACTAACTGCAACTGTTGTTGTTGTTGAACAATAGTTTCAGTCGTTTATCTTGCAGACAGACAGATTTCTTTTTTGGCACTAACCATAGAACGTCCATATTCTTACACATTAGCTGCACTGCACACTTCAAATCAGCTGATTGGATCAGTTACAGCGGCACAGGCAGAAAATATACATGCGGCAATTCTGAAATCTTTAGAAACGTCAGTCTGACCCAAACGCTTGATTGGTGGTATAAGACAGTCTGCATCACAGTTGGAAGTTTTGAAGTTAGTCCTAAAGAGGCTGTGTGACGGAAAGGTAAAGCAGTGAAAATATTCTCATATAAACTTGAATGGATATTGCTTATTTCTTTTATTATAAGTACCTCTTACAATCACACTGAACTACCTCTTTAACACTGCCGAAACCATAAAAAGCTAGTTTTTGGTTGAAATCCCCAAGAGTGTCTTTGTGGGTTTGAGACATGCAGATTTGACGAGACTCTAAATTCCCAGTAAGGGTAAATATGTATGTTTAAGGTCATCCTTGGGCGAGAGCTCAATGTATTCTATTAGTACTTCCAGTAGGTTGACTTTGTTCATTGTGACATATAATGAACTTTCATAATGAAATGTAAGTCAGTACCTCCCCCAATCACTTCCTATAACTATAACTGGACTGCATGTCAAGTTTTGGTTGTAGTTATTAACTAAGTTTCAATTGTTCCCTTCATTAAGGATGGTGCCCCCCCAAGAAATTGTTTAATATACGTTTAGATTATTTCTGATAGCCGGAAGTAGATGCAGAGCCAGTCGTCGTTCATTGGAGGTTGGCAATGGTTGGGAGGTAACATGTTTAAAGGCATAAAGTAGGCGAGTGCAGAACTGGAGACAACTTTGTAGTCTGCATTAGTGATTTGAATTTAATGTGGGCTGTTATAGGTAGCCAGTGTAGTTTGATAAGCAGCAGGGTAAGACCAGGCATGCCGCTGCATTCTGGTTCTGAAGGGGTTTTACTGTGCAGTCGGTCTTCATCTTGTCCTGAATAATGGGTGACTTATGTATTTTGGTATCCTTTAGTCATTGTCCTTGCTAACAGATATATGGGTAGATGGACTGATAGGTGGGTGACTGAAGCTGAAGTGAAATCTAAATTGATAATTCAAAAAAATATATCAGAACGGATTACTTTAAACGCAAACATGTTTGTTACTCCTTACTGGTTTTCTTCATGTATGCACTATCTCCCAGTTTCTCAATACTCTGCATATCCTTCATGGACTGTGACGTTTGGATGCTTAGAGGATCATTAATGGCGGACGTGGGCTTGTATTTTGATAGCTTGTTACCTGTTAACTTTTTGTCTAATTGCTCCTCTCTCTTTCCTGTCTTCCAGAGTCTGCAGCTCTCCTCTCAGGGACAGTCTTCTGCAGCCCTTCTCTGGTCACGGGCCTCCCTGGCATCTCCATCCATATCATTCCTCTTTTCATCCACCCATCCTTCCCCTTGTCATGAAAGGCCTGTCCAGTAGTCGGAGCCACCATCACATGGTCTCCTATGAACCATCATATGATCCACTGGGTCACCATGTTGACCGCAAGCCATATTTAATCAGTCAGAATGACATGCCTGTACCCATTCCCATGCCGCATCCAGCTGAGCTGCCCTACTACAATGCTCAGCGTACCTCGTACCCCTCTGACAGCAACAGCATCGTCCCATACGGAACCTTTCCAAGGAGGTGTCACTCCACCTCCTCTTCTCACCATCCTGAGGTAAAGGATGAGTGTATGGCCATGGTACCATATGTAGGAGGAGGAGGGGGAGGAGGAGGAGGAGGAGGTGGAGGAGGCTATGGAGGTAAAACGCCCACCCGGGTACCAGCAAACTTTGCGGACCCGTTTGAGCGTCAGCCGTCATTTTCCAGAGATGGCTACCATACACTGCAGTATAAACGAGGAGTGTTGGCCCACAGTGGGGGAATGGGGGCCAACAACAACAACAGTGACAGCCCAGGGAGAATTCGCCACCTGGTCCACTCAGTCCAAAAACTCTTCACCAAGTCACATTCATTGGAGGGGCCACACCACACACAGTCCTCCAAGGGGGCCAATAATGGGAGCGTTAATGGTGGTGGTGGTGGTGGAGGAGGTAGTGGTGGTGGTTCAAGGGCCAGCCCAGAAGGTGAAACTCCACCAGTGGGAGTGCGCCACCGGAAGCGCAGCAAGAGCCGTGAGCGCTGTCGATCAGCGGAGCCCAAGCATCGAAGCCATTATCACCACCACCACCAGCTCCACGGCTCAGCATCTGCTCCGGGCTCAGGATATTGGAGCTCAGATGACAACCTGGAACGGGAGCTGTGTCTCTACCACCCTCACCACCACCAACCTCCACCCTCACCCTCCATTTCCCCCTCGCCCATCGCCATGACAATGGGCCGGTACCCCGGCAATAACCTTGACAGGTTCCCCCAGACTCCCCTCCCTAGTCTCTCCTCCTCACAGTCCCAGCAGTACTTCATGATGGACCCTTACGCCACACTCAACGAGCACACACACACCCATGCACACCATGGCCACACACACCACCATTCTGCACTCAAAGCCTCCCGGAGCAACAACGATGTGAAGTATGCAGCGTCGTCGGCATGTGTGCCAGTTAGTGGTAGCAGCAATAACAGCAGGTGGCGGTATCGGTGGAGGAAGTGGCCCCTTGCTGCCACTGGGTCTTGTGGACGGGCCCCTTGTGAAGAAAGGGGCATGGTCGTCGAGCCTAACGGTGAGCAGGGCCCGAGAGGTCTACAACAACAACAGCAGCCACAACCAGCTACGAGCCAGCGCAGGATCCGGTAACCTAAACCTAGATAGAGCTCTAGTCAAATCTAAGGGCAGTCAGCAACAGGAGCTCTCTTGCCATTTCTTACAGGTAAATAATTCCTCCCCGACTCCCATCCAAAACCAGTCGATTCACCCTTCTCCCCTCTGTTGCCTCCCTTTTCTCCACAACTTACTTTTCTCACCAATGTTTCCTCTAAGTCAGTGGTGTCCAGTCCTGTAAGACTTCAGGTGCTCAGTCCTACCATACACTACACTTTGCCTTTTAAGAAGAAAAGCTTTGCTTAGTTGGAACCCATTAGTTGAGTGGACAGGTGGCCATTCTAAAGTTTTATAGAACTACAAGCCACAAGTGCCAGCATGATATCTCATCACCTGGGCAGTGGACTTCAGGTCCTTTTGAAAGTTCTCAAACTGATCTGTAATCTACAGTGAGAATCATTGCCCTCTATCTGCCCGCCACATGAACATAATGGTGTATAATAATTATTATCATAATAATAATTTCCAAGGCAGCTCAATGTCCAGATGACTTTAATTGGGAAACTGGGAAAACTCAGTACCTCTTATTTTCAGGATAATACCCATCAAGTTATTTGGTGAAATGGACAGGGCACTAAACATTCGGTTGAATGTAATGAAGCCCAAAGTAAAGATGAGATGCCCAGGGCATGTTAAGTTTAAAGGTGAATATAGTTAGCTTATAGTGAGCTAAAGCTATACAATAGTTAGATAAGTAGTGAAATATCTTCCTTTATATATGTATATTTCTGTAAGATGAATATCATGACACAATTGGGGGCCACAATCTATTGAAACCTGTATCACATACATTTTTTCAAAACGATTTTTCATGATTTCATGCTTTTCCAAATCAGCAATTTCAGTCGATGCCAGGGAACAGTGGCTCTGCATCCCAGTTTGGTGGGCTGCTCTTAGTCAAGTCTACAGTATTTTCAAACAAGTAGCTGCATTGCATTAGTGTTTGGTTGGAATGACAACTACAGATTTACATGGCCAGAAATCAAGACTGGGTATCACTGGCTAAGGCTGGGGAGACACTAGAGCTAGTAATATAAGGGCTGTAGACATAATTCAATCTTTATACATTAGACATCTCTGAGACATTTTGATGATCCTAAAAATAAAGTCTATTTAAGACTATACTATAAGTATAATTTTACCATCTGAAAAATCTCTGTTTTGTTTATGCCCTGTATCACGGACTACCAATGGACCCTTGAATCTTAAAAATGTTTAATTGAATGTATTGAAATAATTAAATGTGTTTAAATAATCTAATTTAAATAAAACAATCTTGTTCAGCTAGCTATCATAGTAATTAGCATTAGGGATGCAACTGATAATCATTTTCATTATTGATTAATGGATAGGTTTAGAAAATGGCAGAAAAAAATTATTTCCAATGCAATGCCTATAACATGTTAATTTTACAGTGACAGAAGACAAGGAAACCAAGACATACTCACAGTTGAAGCTGGAAGCAGAGAACGTTTGGTGTTTTTGCTAAAAAATAATAATAATGATTAATTAACAATCAAAATGGTTACCAATGATTTTGTTGACTAATCAGTCAATCATTTCACCATGCTTTAATTACCTTTAATCGACTGGCCTGCCATACATTTATAAAAATTGTGAATTAATGTCTACATTTATGTGGAGGTCATAAATGCCACCAGCTCAGTAAGCTCACCACATTTTTATTTTTGGTGCCAAAATGATGTCTCTACTCTAGCCCCATAACAGTGTAATTAATCAGATGAGTTGATTGTGGCTGTTCAAATGTGTATTAATATAATATTTCTTCATGGAAAACAGATAATTTATATATTATAAATAGCACCACGTTCTGATCAGTCACTTTGACAATTACAACTTAAACATCCCAAAGTTGGGCAGGAGAACTCATCTAATCAATGCTGCTGTATAAATGGTGGTTGAAGTCTCTGTCAGTCTTTCACGCTCTACGTTAGATAATAAGACTACTTCTGTATGTGATCACTTGTAGGTGTATGGAGAGACCAGCAGCAGATGTCAATTTATATAATATGAAACATCCCTACTTCAGGTGAGAGACAGAGAGCAGAGAGTTGAAGTACCACTAATAATGAGTCAGAGCGGAACATGACGTCAATAGCAGATGGTGACATCACCTGTCACAACTCTAACTACATTTTATCAATTGCCAAAGTGCATGAAGAAAGTAAGAGAAATCTGAAAACAGAAATTTGATGGTAGGCTTCACATAAAGTAGTTTAAGGGGAATAGTAGTAGTTGACAATTTTTGCTTTTTAATTAGCCTGCTGCCTATTTACCTAAATTAACATTTTTCAATTGGCCTCCATTGTGGAGAAAGACCTGCAGCTTTTTTCTTGTTACTTGAAAACCAGGTGTTGAAGTGACCCTGCACTATTGGCCAGTCTATGGTGCCATCTACCATACTCTTATCAGCTAGTGCTATGGATAAAATCTATTATGATATATGGATTTTATATTGTAACAGGGATTTATGAGTAACATTACAGTACATTTTGTGTTCGACTATAGAAACGTTTGGTAAATTTAGTTAAATCTGATGTAATAAATACCTGACCAATCAGAGCATTTCATCCCGCCAATGCAAAAATCCTGCTAATCCATGATTGCCATAAAGCAGTCATGCACAGTGCTTTGGAACATTGCCTACAATTGTCTAAAAAAAATCAGATATATCAAAGGAACAGAGACAGACTGACTTATCGGCCACCCCCACTTGGCACCATCAGTAGTGGTGTTAGACCATGCAATAATGCAAAAAGTATCCCAGATTCACCATGTAACTAAATTTCTCCTCCACCATATTCTAATGTGAACAGTTTAATGTGTATTCAGTATCAGGTAATCTAACAGTGTTGTAGTGCGTCCACAGCCTTGGAGGGAACATTGCTCCCTATCACCAGTCTATTACTCTGAACCCCCAAGAACCCCACTGCCACCCGCTCCCTTCCACCACCACTCCTCCCCTCCTGACTTTCCTCCACTCACCCAACTCACCCTCACACTTCTTATCCACCCAACCCCCTGCCACCTCCACTTCCTTTACTTCCTCTTGGTTTGGAGAGCCTTCCTCTTCCTTCTCCTCTTCCTCCTCTTTCCTCCTTTTTGAGTTGAAGAGAGAAGTAAGTGCAGAGCCAGTAGCAGCCTTACTCTCTGAATGTTAGGTTATAACATGAACTCATGAAGAACGACATCATTTCCTCTTTGTAGACTTTATTTTTTATTTAGTAGTACTTCCCTTTCTACCAGTTATCTTGCCTTTCCTCACTTTCTTGTTGTCTTGATGGTTTGTTGTTGTGCTGTGCTTGTTCTTTGAAGTTCTGTGTTGAGCAGTGTTGGGGAGGTATTTAACTACATGTAGGAAGCCCCAGCAAAGGTAGGAAAGAAGAAGACTGCAGCTAGTATCGGTTGTGTCTAGATGATAACCCTAGATTAAAAAAAAACTCTTGAGATTTGTCCTGAGATTTGTACATTCAGTGTGATACCAAAGTTAACAGTCAACATTTTCAACCAAATTAGAGCTTTTCCTAAACTTAATCAAACAGTTTGAATGTCTAAATCTAATTGATTATGAATAACAACGGTAATTATTGACTTTGGGCCTCTCATGGGACACAAAGCCCAGTCTAAAGTCCTGACGGCTCCTGATATATCTGCAGAGTCAAGAAACCTACTGGGCTAAATCAAGAGTCCATGTGCAAGACTTTGCAAATCAAGGATTACCATCCAGCCACAATGAGTTTGGTGGATGTAAGCATTGCTGGCTTTAGAATACTTGGAAAAATTGCAGGAAGGAAATGCATTGAAACATTTGGATGTCAACTAACACACAGTTCATAAAATGGATACACGTCATCTTGTAAAAGTAGAGAATACAACTCATGAACTGAAAAGAAAACCATCACCAGCAGCAGATTACGCCAGCTGTCACTAATTAACATTAGTTTCATGAGTAAGTTGCCTAAGGGCCAAAAGTGAATAGTGTTTAGTTAATGTGCTATATGAAAATGCTGTCTGTTTTTAGCCCAAATCTCCATAGTGTTACGTTTTAGTGTAGCTTTCTATCAGATGATCCACAAGAAACAATTGAGCTGCACTTCTATCCTGACTATTGACAGTACACCTCTGTTTTTGCCTATCTGAAAATACTGGCAAGCCAAATGATGGTTTTAGTTCAACTCCAGGTCCTAATGTGGAGTTAAACTGCCTCCCCAGCACCTGTCAGTGTTGTTTATTCGTTTATACATTTACTGTGAAGTGTGGGAAAATCTTGTGTAATGTGTGTGTATGGTGTAATTCTTGTGTGGGTGTGTGGTCGCTTTGTACAGTACACATGTATGACATACATGAGAATCACCAACAAGTACAGCACAAATTATTTCCTTCGTTGTTTTATTGAACATATTTTCAGAACCAGGCCTCAATTAGAGACGGGCTAGTTTTGATGCTGTTTGCTGTCAATGCACATTCAACACTTTACTCCATGTATACCTGTTGTTTTGATAAATGAATAATAATCAGTATAACAGGTTGTGTCATACCTCCCGTCTAATCCTGCATAATTGGCGTTAAGTTTCGATTAGTGAATGTCAACACATCCTGCACAGACATTCCACGTAGAGCCTCAAAAGACATACCTTGAAAAAACAAACACAAAGTAAGTAACCACTAAGTAAGTAAATGTACAGTGGTGAATGTACTATACTTTAAACTAGGTAGGTATCCTTCTAGTGACTCTGAGGTTACATTAGCACGTTGACATTAACAGTCATAAATATTTAGCTTCCAGTTTGACTTTCAACATGAAACACTTTAAGCAGTTGCTGTTTGGTTAGGTTTAGTCACAGAAACTACCTTTTTATTAGATTTTAGTAAGTATGTAACATCACTAGTTAATTTCTTTTGAGAAACTGGAGGTTACTTCTGTGACACAAATGTATGCTAATACATTAACAGGAACAAACTGGGACTATTCTAACTGCAGCATAGAAAATTTCTTATGAAAAGTGCTGTGTATTTCAAGATTCAGTAGACCTGAGTGGGAAGGAGATCATTTAGTAGCTCAGACTCATTGTTTCACATTCTCTCTCTCTCTCTCTCTCTCTCTCTCTCTCTCTCTCTCTCTCTCTCTCTCTCTCTCTCTCTCTCTCTCTCTCTCTCTCTCTCTCTCTCTCTCTCTCTCTCTCTCTCTCTCTGTCTCTCTCTCTCTCTCTCTCTCTCTCTCTTTCTCTCTCTCTCTCTGTCTCTTTTTGCCTTCTATCAGTCTCAACAAGCAGCAGTGTGACTCATTTATAAACTGTGATACAGACATATTCCAGAATACTGACAGACAACAAACACACAGACTTTAACGTCTTCTGGAATTTTGTAAAGGATATAAACACCTATTGTAATATTGTATAATTGTATTGTAATATATTGTTAAAAATATGACGGTACATGTGCAACATTTGTTAAATCAGCTTTTATCTGTGGGTGTTAAAATCCATGAGCACTGTATGTATAACATATTGCAGTAGTGGGATGTAGAACATTTGTAATAGTATCGTAAATTTAAGAAAGTGTCCATGAATAAAATAGTAAATAAGACAACAACAATGTTTGTTTTTACTACAGTGAAATACCTTAAAGATTGAGGCACATTTAGTATTGTCGTGAATCTGTCCTGATCGCCCACAGCCTAACACACCGAGGGGTATGAAAGTCTTACAGGTATAATATATAGTTAGTTATGCCTCACCTTTCCTCACTAGTATGAATAGTAAAAACAACTAAAGCAATAGAACATGTGTTCATACCGAGCAGGTCTACACTGTACCAGAAATCATTTACAGAGACCCAACAATGCCCACCATGAGCAAGCACTCTTACCTGTCACATCTGTTGTTAAAGTTAGAGGAAGGAAAGGAAGAAAGAAAGAAC
The DNA here is from genome assembly GCA_004119915.2 of Collichthys lucidus. Lineage (NCBI taxonomy): Eukaryota > Metazoa > Chordata > Actinopteri > Sciaenidae > Collichthys > Collichthys lucidus. The sequence continues at coordinate 33,430,354 of CM014089.1, read as the reverse complement.
ACACTTTCCTTCTTACAAATCGAAAGTTGAAATCTTGTTGTTTTTGTTTGTTGCCACAGTGACTACTGTCCAGGAAAAGTTACAAAGTCTGGTAATAATATTTAAGAAGGTTTAGGGTTGTGTTTAGGGAAAGATGATCATGGTTAAAAGAAAGAGATGAAATGAGAGACGGGTAAACACTGGGTGTTGTGGGCATATTCACACACATCATTTGCTGTTGGGTTAATTGGGAAGTCCTACTGTGTTTAGTTCTAATACAGCACAGATCATGATTTTGTAGGGGTTGTTGGTTGAACTGCAGATGAGACAGGCGGTGATTTGATCTTGAAAAACAGCACTGAAGTCCTTTCAGAATGACTTTCAGAGAGTTTAAGGATTTCTTTTAAACCTGGAGCAAAAAAACAAGTCAAATTCAATAACTGCATGAAAAACTGAGGAAAAACTAAATTTCACTCTCAAACAATGTGGTCTTTTTTGATGATGTCGGCAAACAGCAGCTACATCAGTGCTGCTGTAACAGTCGTGTCAGGAGAACACATTAAAGCGTCCCTGTTGCCCCTGGCTTTATATGTTCAATCTGCAAATTATTATCTTCAGCATCTCAACATCTCAACGATTGCTGGCTGCACTGTTACAGTACCTGTTACTTCTAAGGCTGCTGCCTGAAGCCATCAAAACAGCCAAGCGTTGCCAAGGAAACAGTCTACAGGCTGTAATATAAAATACACAGTAAATGCTCTGGACATACTATATACGCACTGAGTCAGCGTGCAGTCACATACACAGTGACTTATTTTATGAAACATGGACAGACAGATGGAGTATTTGTTGTATTGCTGAACCTCAGAAACGTATCAAATCTCCAACAAACAGCATCTGCGGTAATGACAGTGTAAACGACGGAAAGCAGTGTTCCACTCTCCCTCAGCCATTACAGCAGAATAAGTGTTAAGCTGCAGTGGAAGTGAAGCCTGCGCGTGGGTGAGAGGCGCTGCTGATGCTACTGCAGCTGGTCCTTTCCCCGCATTCTCTTTTTATAGCCAAACTGCTCATTTGTGTCTCTTTGACGTCACACACACACAAACACACACACACACACACAGAAAGAGAGAGAGACCCCGAGCCCAGCAGATCTGTTCAGCCTTGGTGATTCATATATAATTAGTCAGAGTAGCAGTGCGATTCTCCTGCTGTCTGTCTCAGTTATTGTCTGTCAAATTCTCACACCCTGGCCTGCAGTCTGAAGCCAGTAAACGCTCACATGGTTGACACACGGCGCTGGAATCTCTCCAGCTGGCACAGACACACTAAAAAGGTGTGGCTAATTAAAAATAATTAGATGTGGTGGGTTGTCTATATGTCAGCCATAGACCATCATGGAGCTCCATTACAGTTTAACATGCTATCAGTAAAGTTTCAGTCCAGCAGTCTCCAGATACAGAGCTTATTAAACATTTCTTTGAACACCTTGTCATGTTAAGAATCTTTGTCTACATGTTGGAATGATGCAAAATGTGAACGTGACGTTGTCCTGTTCTGCACAAAATTACATATTTTTCACAGATTTTGACACGAGGCTCTGGAGGGCAGGATTGTTTGGTTGTTTTTTGCTGAACACTATGGACTGAGACCAAAATCAAGTCTTAAAGTACGACATCTATTAAAAATTATAGTCCTTTTGAGAGCAGCATATGGACCCTGCTGTTTCACCTTCTTTGTCACATTTGAGGTGTGAATCTTCATTTTACTCACCTGTCAGTGATTCAAATGCACAACGATTATTTATGCATCTCAATCGGGGGAGGAAACTAGCCATATGATGGTAACACGTGGAAGTGACTGGTATATTTCAAACAAAATAATAATTTAACCAAGTCAGGACAGACAGAAGCCCTTTTTTGTTTAGAAAGGTCTTTGAAAAATCAGTCTGCATGTTTGCATCATCACTATCTGTGTGACCCCCTTCTCTCAGAGTTGGACGACAAAGTTGACAGCACCTCCTCAATTCATGGCTGATTAGCTCTATTCTAACATGGTTCCTTAACTTTGGATCTTGTTGTTTCCATATACTACTACTATTTCACTTTCAAAGTACTGGGTGCATTTTTCATCCTGCGCTTCTGATCCCCTGGAGTGTAAAACACGGACGTAGTCTACAGGTTTCTGAAGAGCCGTTGTGAAGCTCTGGTAATAATTCTGTCAATGCATTAATGCAGTATGTCTGCATTGGGATGGATCTTAGAAATAAGAAATTTCCATTTGCTTCCAGTCACACATGGGTCTAACTACAGCAATAACATTGATAATGTCTTCTAATTCAGGTGTGCCGGTTGCAGGGTCCTGGCTTTGTGTCTGCTGGCTCTCTGTCATGGCTTAGTGGCATAGCTAAATGGAGCAGAGCCTCATTACAGTTATTAGTTCCACCTGTGCTTCTGCTTCTATGAGTCAACATGTCCACTGTGAGAGGGGGGACATGCAACCTGTCACTTGATTAGCCAACTCTGTTAGTTGGATGTTGTTATCATCCTGAATGATAGAAAGAAAAAAAAGAAGCTCTTCATAAATAATGAGTTTACTGTAGGGTTGCAAATCTCTCTGTGATAAACGATTCGATACGCATCTTTTTACATTTTTTTTTTTATTTTTACATTGCATTTAGCAGACGCTTTTATCCAAAGCGACTTACAGAGGAGGACATAAGCTGAGAAAGGTGTAAAGGAGCACAGAATAGTTGTTAGTTTTGTTAGGCAGGGAAGCATTCTCGAAACAGAAAGGTTTTTAGAAGTTTTTTTAAGGTCGAAAGGGATGTTGCTGTTCTTGTAGCCGTTGGTAGGTCATTCCACCGTTTGGGGACGACCACAGAGAACAGTTTAGAGTGACCTCGCTTTGCGAGAGGCGAGGGTACGACTAGACGGTTTGTATGAGCGGAGCATAACGCCCTGGTCGGGACGTGAGCCTTGATTAAGACACTGAGATAGGCAGGGGCAGATCCTGGGGCAGGGGCAGATCCTGCATCTATACAATACAATTCAAAACGATATACGGTTATTACAGACCGGTTTGATCTTACAGTACAATATTTTCTTTCCAAATATGTAAAAGACCACATATCCCCAAGCATTGTTGCTTTATGGCACTGGCAAAAGAAATAATAAAAAATAACAACAATAACAAAATCACGTCAATGTATTTATTTTTAGACATGGACCAAAAAAAGTCTTGCTGATTCAACATCATTTGTTGGAGAGAATCCGGTGGATTTTCAAAATAAAATACCTGTGCAAACTACTGGTCGTAAAAACTGACAGAACATACACCGGGAAAATGGTCAAATCTGAGCAAGTAAACAAAGTCTGGCAGGCTAAATGCTCGTTTCTGATTGAGGAGGCTGGTACCGACGCAGCCGTATCGCTTACTTGTTAAACCGAATATACGGTTGCATCGGTTTATCGTTCACAACCTTAGTTTACTGGTTCACTTTGTGTTTTGAGAATAATAATAAAATTAGCATATTATCACTTATATCACCTGTATATGTTCCTTGAACTTTAGCACTGTAAAATGTACAGGGTAGTGACCTTAACATATCTCATATTCTGTCATTACTGTAACATAATATTTTATTCATATTGGTATATATCAGTGCCATAGTATTCTATTTTTAATGTTTGTTGTATTTTAACAGGACATTTTTCTAGTGCCCAAGTCATACTCCGAGATAACAGTTATTATAAGAAAGTAGTTATTAGTCAATTGCATCAATTAACCGCCCTCAAAGTACAGGCCCCTGCAGGCCTCTTTCCCTTCATTGAGTCTCTATTCTGTATCTATGTATTATTTTCTTGTGACGACTAACGCAGCCTACACACAGTCTCTGCTATAATGTGCAGTGCATAGTTACAATATTATAGCACTAGTGTAGCTTTTAAAATAGTATTTCTAACTTTAAGGAACTAGTTAAATAAAAAGTATTTTTTTGGTAACATATTCTATAAAAGTTACAGAGGCATTCATGGTGAATTATGACACATTCAAAAAATTTGCACACACATTTGATTAATTATTTATAATAGTAATTATAATTTAATTATCTAAACACCAACTAACAATGAAACCTTATTATAAGATTAGATTAGATTAGATTAGATTGGATAATACTTCAATTCACTTGTTAACAGCAGCAAAAAATTTAATCAAGGAGGGAAAACACAAGTGTACATATTTACAAAAAGTACTAAAGTAGAATGTGCAGATTTAAGAATGTGCAGATTTACAAAACAAGTACTTAGGTAGAACATAAACTTAAAAAAAACAAAAAAAAAACAAACAAGAACAAAAATAGCAATGGGACATGAACAGGAGACTACAACATGTTCAGGTGGTGTAGGTGTTGTAAAGTCTCACAGCGGCCGGGATGAAGGACCTGCGGAACCTCTCCTTCTTACACCGTGGGTGTATCAGTCTGTTGCTGAAGAAGCTGCTCAGGGACCCCACAGTGTCATGTAGGGGGTGAGAAGTGTTGTCCATGATGGATGTCAGCTTAGCTAACATCCTCCTCTCACCCACTTCCTCTATGGAGTCCAGAGGAGCAGTCCAGGACAGAGCTTGCTCGCCTGATCAGTCTATTGAGTCTGCTCCTGTCCCTGTCCGTGCTGCCCCCTCTCCAGCAGACCACAGCATAAAAGATGGCTGAGGCCACCACAGAGTCATAAAAAGTCCTGAGGAGAGCCCTGCACACTCCGAAGGACCTCAGCCTCCTCAGCAGGTGGAGACGACTCTGGCCCTTCTTGTAGAGAGCATGGGTGTTATAGATATAAATATATATATAGAATAAAAGAATAAAATATAGATATAAATGCATCATTGTGTGCTTCACTGAACACATACAATGATAACTGATCGTAATGTGTTTTAAGCCACATCAGTCAGCCTCTAGATTATAACTAGTCAAGAGCTGAGACACCTGAGGTTATAATTAGTCACATCTGTGATGCTTCATGTCAATGTAGTGCCTTACAAAGCGTTATGAGTGTTTATGAATGTAGTCATAAAGCATTATAAATGCATTATAATTCACTATAAATGTCCTCATAACACACTATAGATGTGGGCTTCACTGAAAGCGTTATCTAGTTTTGTTTCTGTCGAATTCTTTAAATGTAATTTCTTAAACTGAATTACATTCACCTCCGTTCTGTCGGGGTAGAAAAATCTGTCAAACTAAATAACAATTTAAGAGTCTTCTTTTGTGTATTACAACTCTCACCCCATAAACAGTCATTCTCTGGTAACAAACAGAACCCTCAGGTTAGATCAGACACATGCACATGCACATTACACACTCTCCTGTGCTCATGTATGGACACAGTTTGTGAACTGAGCTGACTCCTGTGAAACAGATGTATGAATTAGCCAGAGAGAAAGTAAAAACATACACATACTGTTCCTGCTAATTAGCCACAGTGGTGTGTGAGCTGTGTATAGATGTCAGAAAAATGCCAGCCATCAGTTTAGTCCAGTGTGTTTGGATACTGTACCGTGATTGTTGTTGTATTGCGTGTTAGCTCTGTTTTCATAGGTTCCATGTACCATCAGGACAGTTTAGTTAGCCAGTTTGGTGGCTGGGACTCGGACAGCAGTGGAGTGGATCCTTTTGACAGTGTTTCTCTGTCCTCTCTGCCCGGTCATCAGGTACCTCAGGATGAGTGGAGTGGCTTCTCTCCTTTGGGGAAGGAAGACGACATCCCCTGTCGGAGGATGAGGAGCGGCAGCTACGTCAAAGCCATGGCCGAAGACGACAGTGGAGACTCTGACGGGAGTCCCAAACCCTCTCCCAAGATCCAGGCACGCCGGGCCAGCTACCTAAAAGCCACACAGCCATCACTGACTGAGATGACCACTCTACAGTGAGTTCACCTTCTCTGTGCTTCTTTTTCTGATGTTACCTTTTTTTCTCTTTCATGTTTAAAAAAGATTATAATTGAAACAATGTTAAATGTTTTGGAAGTTCACATGTTAGATACACAGGCACATATTTTAATTTGAGTAAATGCATAAATACTGACTGCTGGGGTTAATATGGTTTTATCAAAGAAAGTCTCCACTGTAACAAACATTGTGTCAAAAAGTGCAGGAACACAAATAGTACCAGATGCAGTGTGAAATGATATAAACGTTAGAGATTTGTGGATGTCTGCAATTAAAAGCAAAAAGGATAAAAAAGAAAACTTTTACCTCTAACCACAACTATTGTGCTACTGCATGAATAAACTAGAATCTGTTTATTTCACACTGCAATCTTTATTCATGTGTTATCATGGTAAACAGTGTGTTTAGTGTCTTTGTCACTGAAACCATGTTACAGTCATTTGAAGCCTGCAGCTAGACATGCTGTTTGTATTAGCGTTATTCTGGTAAACTCATTAAAAAACAGATGGGGCTCATTGGGGTGAACCTGAACTCAGATCAGTAAGAGTACAGTAATAGTGCTATACATTATTTAACATATTATGTTTGTTACACAAAATATTTCTTTACAGTGTTTTTTACATCAACAACTTACCGTTATTTTCACTGTAAACATTTACTAAATATTAGTGGATTGACCTTTTGGTGAAGAACTGATACTGAACTGACTGTAAAGCTGGGCTCAGATTATAGGAGGTTTCGGTCGATTTGTCCCTTATTTACTTCTCCCAACATACAAAGGAGAAACCTGTCCGAGACCATGGTTCTGAATACTATTCGGATTCAGATTATCGGGTGATATGAGGCCTTTACAGATCAAGCTAATGTGAGTTAGCATACTACTGTTAAATCAGTTCAAATTTTACCTTCGGTTCTTGCTGAAGAACGGACAAACCCGTATTACGTAATTGCGTGTCCCCAGTCATTGTTTCATCTAGACACATTTAGCTTTCTGGTTGCAGCATTACTGCAAATTATAGCGTCAATCTAGAGTCCTTAGTGCTGCATGTCAGCAGGAAGCCAGAAATATCACCTTTTGTCTAATTAAGCTTTAACAGCTCTTTGACTTGCAGTGGGTAAGCGGAGGACTCAGGCTGCTGCTCTGCTTCTTCTGTTGTCTTCTCTTACGGTGTCATGCATACACCATCTTCCTCTGTCTGTTCATGTATACAGTGGCCTCATGATGGTCACTTGAAGCAGGACTACTTTTCTATGAACACTTCTGTTAACAGTGTGTGTGTGTTTAAAACTTTTCAGTAAGCTTATTTGGTTCCTTCGACTTTCACCTCAGTCACTTCTTAAACTGCATTTCTCTTCCAGCTCAAACAGTGTGAGCAGGACAGGGACAGTGTTGGATGGGGTTCACTGTTTCAGTTCACTGCATTCACTGACAGAAATATTTAAAAAAAAGAAAAAACAAGCCTTTTTTGGTCTGAACTGTATCTCAAATACAGATTGACAAACATGTTGGAGAAGGTAACTCATAAATGAATCCCAAAGTATCTGCTTTGGTGTGTCATATGGATGTGACAGATGTGAAAGTTCTTGACCTGAACTGCAGAGACCACAAACATGGAAGCTTTGACTAACTGACCATCAAAAGTTGTAATTCATCTAAATTAGTGACACCATGTGTGCACTCGATGAAGCAAAATTAAGTAAGAAAAAGCTGATAGTGACCAGTTATCCCTATCCATCTTAACAATAGCAACAAGTGTATGTCCATTTAACACATACAGAGGTCATGAGGTCCTGCTTATGTACACTCCCAGTGTAACACAACCAATGTACAGGTGGAATATATCCGTCCTTTAGACACCCTCATGTCCAGTCAGATTTATTTGTCATCTTAAACCATCTTTTTTGTGGACATGCTGGAGGGATGCCCAAATCATTCAGATCATTAGGAGACAATAATTAATGAAAATATGCAATTTGTTCAGAAGTTAGTCACATTTCTCATTGTAAATACTACTATATTTGTGTCATGTCCGGTGCAATATGATGGCAGCAGCCTCGTATTTTAGGCAGCACCACTTAAAGCTCCAAAGTAAGAAAAAAGAGCATACACTCAGAGCCAGTGACAGCAGTAGTGGAAGATGATTCACAGGCAGGAACCCCAGCTATTGACCCTGCAACCAAATTGACAACAAGACCAGGGGGGGCACTTCAGAGGTGTTTTCTATCCTTTTACCTGTTACACAGGTCACATGTGGGCCTTGGGGTCCACAGCAGTATTAGTTGTTTGGCTTTGGTTGAGAACAGTAGATATCTCAACACTGTGGTGGCCAGGGTTGAAGAGACTATTACTGCCTTCCTAGACATAATAGATAGCTGTCCATTGATGTTCCAATAACAAGAACAGGCATCTGTGTCTCCAGACTAGAATGTGCTGAATGTGCTAATGCCTGCATGAATAAAAACATTCTCCTGAACACTTTCTGAACTCCTGACCTCATCATTGACCTTTGACTTCAGCAATTTCTCCACAACAAGTGGAAGCCACAGTATCAATAGCTGCAGATAGGTCCCTGGAAGACTTCCAGCCATGGCCTTATAATACACTTATCTATTGGGCTAATAAGAAGCACATATGGGCAACTGTTAGATCAGATCTAATGCACTTGGATCAAGGGGCTGAGAAAGATGGGAGATTTAATTGATGAATATGGCAATGAAGTATCAGAAGTAGTAAAGCCAATTTAGGAGTCTGTAGAGAGTGTATTACAAGGAACACAGAAAGTTTTAGGGAAGCTACTCCAGCTCTGGGTGATGGTATGCTCTATTGGACTCAAGCCAGTCTCTAAACATTTCACTCAGTAGAGTCTGTTCTCAATTTTCCAATCATTTGCTCTCTCGTTGGGTAAAGTTAGGGTTCAAGGATGCTTTGAAGGTGCATTAGGTCACGCACGGTGTGAAAAAGATTTGTTTCTGATAAAACTGTTAGTATCAAAGCTAGATAAATATGACATCATGTATTCATATGAATGGATATATGACGACAGGACGACTGCACAGGTCATTGCATTCAGATGAAGCTATCTATCAAACCCAGTCAGCCATGGTAGTTTAGCCTAATCAGATACATTTTAGTTGTATCTGGGTTCGAACTAGGTCAGCTGAATACCCCTTGTCAGACCCTCCCTGCTGTCAAAGCCAGTGTGAGAACCTACATTGGCTGTTCTGGGTCACTGTAGAAGCATGACGATGAAACATTTAAACTCATTCTATGGTAACAACTCTTCTAGATTATACACTAATGAAAATTAAGTTGTGGATATTATATTCCATTTCTGCCATTTCCTGCCACACACTGCACATAAACCAGGATGACCATGAATCCACGACTGGAATATCATTTCCAAGTTTGGACTAAGTTCAGAAATAACCTTGTGTATGACTCTCTGTCGTCTCTGTGTCAGGATCTCGACGGAGCACTCCCCCAAACTGCAGATCAGGAGCCACAGTTACCTGCGTGCGGTGAGTGAGGTTTCAATCAATAGAAGCCTGGATACCCTGGACCCCAAAACCCTCCTCGACCCCAAATCGCTGCTGTCCTCACCCCAATACCGCTCACGAAATGAAAGCTACATGAGGGCTATGAGCACCATCAGTCAGGTTGGTTTCCAACACTGCTGCCTTTATATTTACAGTATGCCCCACCTTATCATGTCACCATAGAAACACAAGGCTTAGATGGACATAATTGTGTTTGAACTTATTTTTATACACTTAAAAAAACCTTGTCTTTCACCCATTATTTTGAACAGTTTGAGAGCCTGGACATGATGTGTCTGTAAAAGACTGTTTACTGTTGCCAATACAGACCTTATTATCCCCTTTCTCATTTGTTCTGGAGCAGATCACATGATGTCATGACCTCACATGTTCAGGTTTGAAGGTCTAAGCATTGAGATAAACTGCTCCAGAAGGCTACATTTGAAACCAATCAACATAACCTAACCTCTTTTAGGAGTTATCTCCCATGTTTCATCATGACAATCATGAAGTAAATGGTAGAAACTTGTACTTAAAAGTCATCTACCAGGGTGTTGGTTAGCTCAGTTGGTAGAGCAGTCCTTGCTGCAGCGGCCCGGGGTTCAAATCCAACCTGCAGCTCTTTGCTGCATGTCATTCCCCATCTCCGACTCCCTGCATTCCTAAAAAAACAGAAGAAGAAGTCATCTACTAGCACATATTGAATTGTCCAGCAGTTTCATATGACATTGCATAGGCTTCTATAATAAGTAATTGGAAACAATGCAGTCCAAACAGTACAACCATCCTTGTTTGAAAATAGTTTAAATACTATCTGAGCACAGGTCTGAGCCACAAATCCTTGTAAATATATCTACTTCCTCTGGAGCTCTATTGTTGCCCAAAAATGATTAAAAACACATTAGTCTGCCTTGTTGCATTGGGTGACACGTTCCTTCGTTACCATGAACACACACTGTAGTTTTGACTCAATCTCACACACACCACCCTACACACAAAGACACCAAATGTGGATTACAGTAATCCGCTGGAAAAAAAAAATTGTCCAAATGAAACAAATGCATTGTTTACACATGTCTGAGTCAGTCAATCAAACATTCCACAACACATCAAACACATCAACATCCACATCAAACAGCATCAAGCTTTTGAATCATTAAACCTCTTTGAGAAATGAAATTTCTGCATCTGTGAGTTGTGAAGATTTACATCCTTGGTAAGAACCAATGGGCATGGAGCTGAAAGCCACAGTAGTGAGTGTCTACACGCACTGTTAGGTTTGGTCTTTTCTTGCTTTTATTGACAATAAAAAATACAGAGTTAAACAGAAATGGAGACCTTGTAGTATTCCACATTGTTGCTCTCTGAATATTTATTCATGTTAACCACGTTGGGGATAATTCATGAATGAATGCATGATCAAGGCCACTAGCCTGCACTCAATCATTTTCTAAAGTAATGTGCTCTGAAAGCTTTGTGTTGGCACTATTTCACCTTAGAATAAATGTCACTCTACTAAGCAACCCATCTGCAGCTGTTACAGTAGCTACAAGACAGCTGCACCTAGAATGAATATGACTCCATACTTCCTCCTGACAGACCACTGAAATGAAGCTGGGCCCAATAAGCCTTCATTTGTTCCACCTTAACCTTACCTTGAACCTCCACTTGTATTACTCACCCTGAACCTGCTGCTAATTCCATTACCATGCTAAATTGCCTCTATTAACTGTTTTAAAATCCTCCTCTGCATGGATCTAACTATAAACCCCCTCCCTGCTTAAAAACAACTTGCCACAATATGCTTTTGTTTTGCAGTTCAAATCCATTCAATTGCAATTTGTTTTCAATTTAAGTCAATGTGAAAATTAAACTCAGTGATTGGAAAATAAAAATAGTAGGGGGATAAAAATGTCAGCTAAAATTCCAGTAATGGGATGTTGCAGTAGGTGTTGTTTGTGTTAAAGGGAGAGCAAGGCAGCAACAATGTAGAGAGAGTGAAAGAAAATAGGTTGAATAGCACAGTCCAAAGAGCTTGTAGTAGAGACATTATTGTGAGTGGAAAGTCTTGGCTGGATTTAGAACAATCATGGCTCTAGTTTCTTGCCAGAGCCACTTCTATGCAACTATTTCTTTTTTTGTATCTCTGCCTGTTTGGCAAATTTCCTGACACCAAATGAACATGCTTGCACTGAGGTGGGATAAGAGGGGAAGCTGAGGCTGTGTTTCTGCTGATTAGGTGGCACGGTGCAATTTCGGTGCTCATTTTGGCATAAAATTGCATTTGTGTTAAAACCTGCTCAGACAACCTCTTATCTGAGACCCAGGGCAATTTTGGTGGCTTTGGTTGGCATAGGTGTGCACACTCACTGCTCCAGGTTCACTCAACACTTGCTGCACTTTTTTTCATTTACTGCGGACCGATTTTACAATTTTTAATGAATTGGAGTCTTACCAATAAAATCACGAGTGTGATGTGCAGAAACATCAGAGGAATGCACGGTCGTCTCTACAGCAGCAGGTGTGATACATGTGAGTTCACTCGTGTATCTTCCTGCTCAGAGGCGATGATGGCCAAGGATCACATTAAACCTCCCAAAAACCCTGCTTTGTGCACTGTGAATCCCTTCATATTATAGCAGAATTATTTGATTATTATTCTTCCATTACAACAGCAGAATATATTAGCAAATCTCCAAACCTCATTTTGTAAATGTTTAAAGATATGAGGATGGTTTAATTTGTTTCTGTTGAATAAATCAGGATGACATAAATTAGGCTTTTCAAAGTAGAATTTGCAAAAAAAAAAAATGCAGTTTAAATCTATTTAACAAAGTGTTTTTATTTGAACCCTGTCAAGTGCCATCATGCATGTCCACAAAAGTCTCAACAAGGAGTCATGCAGCCGGCAGGAAGCTCTTATGAATGTATCTGCAGTGTGTCTCTTTTTAGAATCTATAATGTTTTAAATGACAGCAGTCTGGAAGTTTCCCCAATGCCCCCCCTCTTCATTCTTCCTTCTGCTTCTCCCCCTCCTCTCCTCCTCCAGTTGAGTGAGGTGGAGGTGAATGGGCAGATTGAGCAGGTGTGTGAGCAGGTCTACAGCGAAATGCAGTCCCAGGCTATGGAGGCTGCCATGGACAGCATGGACACCATGGACACTCTGCCTATGCCTGGATGCTTCCGGATGCGGAGCCACAGCTACGTGAGAGCAATCGACCAGGGCTGTGCTGGGGAGGAGGAAGGAGAAGGAGGGAGGCCGCTGCTCCTGCTGCCATCCTCCCCGCCACGCACATCTGCCACCACCGTCAGAACCATCCAGAGCAGCACAGGTAGGACGCTCAGTCTGAATGTCTTTGTATGCGTCTTTTTGTCCTTATACACGTGGAACTTCATGGTGCCTCCACATGAGGATAAAGGACTGTGAGCCAGTGGGCAGGATACATGTGGGTGAGGAAAGTGAAAAGCAGCACTTGCTCCGCCCTCATTACCACTGCTAAGGTGCCATTGAGCAATGCCATTAACCCTAACTGCTCCAGTGGAGCTGCTCAGCATCCAGCAGCTCAGACTGTTGTTGTTCTGGACAGCTTCCTGGTGTGAGTTTGTAGCATTTCCCCCAGTGAGTGGAGGAACATTCTAAAAGTATGTTTAAGCACTTCTGTACAGGCATAGGGAATGACACACTTCAGTAAGTAATGTCTTTATCTGCAACATGTCTAAAAATGGTCCTCAGGCCCAGTTGCTGTTGATTATATATCACGATGAGGAAAAGATCTGTGTGACTCATTAAGGCGTATGCATGTATTGGAATTAAATGGTACACCATAGGCACTGGAAACAAAATGATCAAATGAGTCATCCTTCACCATTTTCTCAACAAGTGGGTGGGTGCATGTGTGCAGCAGTACTAGCTTGAATATTTGACCTCTACAGTGGAGGGCTCATGTGTGCATTTCTAGTCTGAGTGCTCTCTTCCGGGATGATAGTACCTCCATCCACCGGTAGGGGAGTGTCACTGAATGTGATGAGGATGAGCTCATACACTGTGGTCACCAGAGCCGCTGACAGGTTTGGCTGGGCCCGGGACAAAAATCTGATCTCGTCTGATCTGAGGTCGTAGTCGAAAGGGGTTCTCTGGGCGGGCCCAGAGAAGAGCGTGGCTCTCCCTCCCCGCCTCGACCAGAGGAGGAGGAGGACGGGGAGGAGAGGCTCACTTTTCACCCGTGGGTCAGGAGCCGGGGAGGCCGGCGGCGCGACCCGCCGCCCACCCGAAGAACCCTCTCCTCTCCCCGCCGGGGCCGGCGCACAGCTGGGGCGCGGTCAGCGCGGAGACGCGGGCGTCCACCGGCAGCCGCGCCCGACTTGTGCATGTTTACTAACAGGCTCGCGCACACTGACCACTTATCGAATGCTGTCGTCTTTTTTTCTAGAAAGACCAAACCATTTTGGAATAGGGGTGATAGGGGGTTATTGGCCGTTTTTTCAAGGGCAATGAAGGCAAACATCTATAAGTCATTGTTTGAATGCAATTAAAGCACTTTTCTACCCTAAAAACCAACACATTTTGAAGTGAACGTATCATAATTGAGCCCGACGTCATGCCTCTATTCCAGAATTCCCAGGGCCCGGGACAAAAAGCCCTTTAGTCCCCCCCTGTCGGCGGGGCTGGTGGTCACCACACATCAACCCAGCTGAACTGTGGGAGATTTTGGAGCCACCATCATCACTCATGAGGAAAATGCTTTTTATGCCTCCAGTCCCACACACTAGCACCTTTGCATTTGTCATCCATTTGTGTCTACTCCACTTTGAGTAGCATTCAGTGCTGCCCCTAGTCCTCAAACAGATCTTTGCCTGCGTTGTCATTTTATACACTGTGCAGTCTTTAATATTATCAACAGAGTGGCAAATTCTAACTTTTTTCAGTAAAATATCTTCTGGTTCCATGACTGAATTCAGTACTGCAGCACAGCACTCCAGTCATGGAGTGAAGAAGAAGAAATGATCCATCTGTGTGGAAAAACACACTCCATCACTGTATGTCCTGTTCTTCTGACATTAAGGTCAAATTCAGCTGTTCCTGAAAAGGTCACCCAGTAGGGGTAGATTTAGATTCACCCAGTGCATTCAATACCCCAAATCATTTGATTGGTCTCTCAGGGTTATAAATGTAGAATGATCAGGGACTCCTTCAATTAGTGGATCAGTTCTTTTTCTTTTTAAACATTTAAAGGTCCTCCGTGTGACATTTAGTTAAGTTTAGTTTGAGTTTTTTACGACCGGCAGTTTGCACGGGGTATTTTATTTTGAAAATTTACCGGATTCTCTATGCTGTTTCCATGTCTGGCTTTCTGTCAGCTCTGTGTAAATTGACAGGCTGCTTGCGGCGTCCATCAAAAATAGAACTGCTACATATTTCATGGGGAGCTGAGCGGAGGCCCACTTCTGAACCAGACCGCGGCAGAGCCAGTGGGGTTTGAAATATTGACTAGAACAGCCGCGTATGTGACCGCGATGCACACACACGCCCGGTGCAATTCAAGGGTTACAATAAGCACTCAGTAGTGTGTGGTCCTCTACTGCAGAGTCCACCATGTTTCTGCAGTAGCCCAGTAGTCCAGTTTCTCTTGGAAGGTGAGGGGTATTCATTTGGTTGCAATCTGCAACTGCTGACTGTTAGATGTCACTAAATCCTACGCACTGGATCTGGCTCTTCCTATGTGATTTCTCACTCTTCCTGTTCCTCTGTCCTTGCTCACTGGCTAATCATTGTGAGTAACGAGCACACTGCTGCTTTAGTCTGGAAGTATTGTTCAGATCTGTGATAATATGATGAAACCACATTAATCAACTGGCCAGTTCTCTCATGAGTGCTGACAGTTATCTGGCCTCTTTCTGCGAGTCTCATGAGACAGACTGTTAGTCACATTTATAACACGCAGATTTTTTCTCATGTTTCACATGTTTTAAGAACTCATGTAAATGCTGCAGATTCTTCTGTCCATTGGCTGATGGACGTGAAAAGGCTTCAGTGCTGTTGTTTCATTGTAATGTTGTTTGACAGGCTCATATGTCCAAAGAAGTGTTAATGCAAACATACTGACAGGTTTAAAAACCTGACGCTGATGTGCTCTGGCAGAAAAACCATGAAACTTTATTAAGGCATCATTTTCTTATTCTCTTGGTTTTATTGAGTGTGCCTGAAAGCGCACACTATATGTTATCCACCGCGCTTATTCTTCTTATTGAGTGTGCCTGAAAGCGCACACTATATGTTATCCACCGCGCTTATTCTTCTTATTGAGTGTGCCTGAAAGCGCACACTATATGTTATCCACCGCGATTATTCTTCTTCTTCTTATTGAGTGTGCCTGAAAGCGCACACTATATGTTATCCACCGCGCTTATTAGGGCCCGAGCACGGAAACCGTGCGAAGCCCTATTGTATTTCAAATGTTTATTATTAGGGCCCGAGCACGGAAACCGTGCGAAGCCCTATTGTATTTCAAATGTTTATTATTTTTAGGGCCCGAGCACGGAAACCGTGCGAAGCCCTATTGTATTTCAAATGTTTATTATTTTTTTTTTTATTATTATTTTCCTTTTTCTTCCACCCAATGAATTGCCTTTTTCAAGGCTTTAATATCCCCAAAAACTCATGAAACTTTGCGTACCCCCCCAAAGTTGGGCGTAAAATTTCGTATTTTGGGGGTCTCGCGCACGAGCGTACAGAAATGGCTCTACGGCGCCACCTAGGTTTCGGTTGTCGGAGGAGCCCCCGGACACTGTTTCATCCACGCGGATGGGATTTGGAGGGTGTATGAAACATATCGAGACGCACCAAAAAGTCTCTTGGTGACCCGGGTTTCGGTAAAGGGTACGGCGGCCATTTTGGGTCAAAGTTCACGTTTTTGTGATTTTTTGGTCATTTCCAGGGGTCGTATTTGAACGAACTCCTCCTAGGGCTTTCGTCCGATCCTTTTGAAACTTGGCGTGTGTGTTCATGAGGCTTTGACGATAAAAAGTTATCAAAATCATAACTTTTTGATGTACTATGTCAGAGGGGCGGGGCCACGAAATTCTCCATTTTGCCATAAAATTTTAAAGTGCTATAACTTTGTGAAAAATTCTCCAATCTTCACCAAACTTTGAATATATAATGGCAGTCTGGCCTAAAATACATTTCCACAAAAATATTCGGTGATTTTCATAGCGCCTCCTAGTGACGACAAAAAACACCACTTTTACGAGATGGCGTGCAGCTCGAACAATATTCATCATATCCACCTCAAACTAGGTGTGGATGTTGTCAAGGCCTTGGACTTGACATCTGAGAAATAATTTCAACTTTTCATAAAAGGGCGTGGCCGTGACGGCGCGTCAAAGTGGACGCTGCCTTTTTTTTCACCGAAAAACCAGACTCCCTTTACTTTTTGGCTGATTTTCAGGCAAAACTGTTCGGCTATCATATACTTTGTCACAGCTGTCTGAAACTTGTTGGGGTTGTTAAGACCAATGTTACGCAAAATTCGGCTGCATAATTAATGAGGGGGCGGGGCAAAGCACTTTATAGCGCCCCCTTGAATTTTTCTTTGGGACAGCCCCGCCACAGTTTTGAACACAGAGTTATGAAACTCAGCTGAGTTATGGGGCATCACAAGACCTACAAAAAAGTCTCTTGGAGCAATTTGTAAAATTAACAGGAAGTGAGATATTTAAGTATGAAAATCACCATTTTTTGTGTTTCGAACTGTTAAGAAGGGGGCGTATTTGAACGAACTCCTCCTAGGGCTTTCGTCCAATCCTTTTGAAACTTGGCACATGGGTTCATGAGGCTTTGACGATGAAAAGTTATCAAAATCATAACTTTTTGATGTACTATGTCAGAGGGGCGGGGCCACGAAATTCTCCATTTTGCCATAAAACTCAAAGTGCTATAACTTTGTGAAAAATTCTCCAATCTTCACAAAACTTCTCATATACAACGGTAGTCTGGCCTACAATACATTTCAACAAAAATATTCTGTAATTTGCATAGCGCCTCCTAGTGGAGACAAAAAATACCACTTTTACGAGATGGCGTGCAGCTCGGACAATATTGATCATATCCACCTCAAACTTGGTGTGGATGTTGTCAAGGCCTTGGACTTGGGGCAAATTTGCTCTATAGCGCCCCCTTGATTTTTTCAGTGGAACAGCCCCACCACAGTTTTGCCCACAGACTCACGAAACTCAGCTGAATTGTAGAACTGGGCAGTACCTACAAAAAACTATCTTGGACCATTAAGCACAAAAAAGCTCTATAGCGCCCCATGGCGCATGTTGGGGGCGCTGCAATTGGAAAAAATGTGTAAAATAAAGCAAAACTCAAAGTACATTGTCGCACATGTTGACTGTCGCCATGCTGCAATGTGTTCTCAAACAGCATAATGTAGACAGAATATGACATGTAATAGTAACTGTACATTATATCAGTGAAATAAAGTTGTACATTGTCGCACATGACTCCTGAAGGCCAGATCTGAGTCTATGAGAGCTGTCTGAAACTTCTTGTGGTTATTAAGACAGATGTTATAAAGAACGATATTATGCACATTTCGACGTGCGCACATTTCGACGTGCGCGCATATGCGAGGGCCCGACCATCGCTGCTTGCAGCTTTAATTAGGGCCCGAGCACGGAAACCGTGCGAAGCCCTATTGTATTTCAAATGTTTATTATTTTTTTTTTTATTATTATTTTCCTTTTTCTTCCACCCAATGAATTGCCTTTTTCAAGGCTTTAACATCCCCAAAAACTCATGAAAATGTGCGTACCCCCCCAAAGTCGGGCGTAAAATTTTGTATTTTGGAGGTCTCGCGCACGAGCGTACAGAAATGGCTCTACGGCGCCACCTAGGTTTCGGTTGTCGGAGGAGCCCCCGGACACGGTTTCATCCACGCGGATGGGATTTGGAGGGTGTATGAAACATATCGAGACGCACCAAAAAGTCTCTTGGTGACCCGGGTTTCGGTAAAGGGTACGGCGGCCATTTTGGGTCAAAGTTCACGTTTTTGTGATTTTTTGGTCATTTCCAGGGGTCGTATTTGAACGAACTCCTCCTAGGGCTTTCGTCCGATCCTTTTGAAACTTGGCGTGTGTGTTCATGAGGCTTTGACGATGAAAAGTTATCAAAATCATAACTTTTTGATGTACTATGTCAGAGGGGCGGGGCCACGAAATTCTCCATTTTGCCATAAAATTTCAAAGTGCTATAACTTTGTGAAAAATTCTCCAATCTTCACCAAACTTTGAATATATAATGGCAGTCTGGCCTAAAATGCATTTCCACAAAAATATTCGGTGATTTTCATAGCGCCTCCTAGTGACGACAAAAAACACCACTTTTACGAGATGGCGTGCAGCTCGAACAATATTCATCATATCCACCTCAAACTAGGTGTGGATGTTGTCAAGGCCTTGGACTTGACATCTGAGAAATAATTTCAACTTTTCATAAAAGGGCGTGGCCGTGACGGCGCGTCAAAGTGGACGCTGCCTTTTTTTTCACCGAAAAACCAGACTCCCTTTACTTTTTGGCTAATTTTCAGGCAAAACTGTTCGGCTATCATATACTTTGTCACAGCTGTCTGAAACTTCTTGGGGTTGTTAAGACCAATGTTACGCAAAATTCGGCTGCATAATTAATGAGGGGGCGGGGCAAAGCGCTCTATAGCGCCCCCTTGAATTTTTCTTTGGGACAGCCCCGCCACAGTTTTGAACACAGAGTTATGAAACTCAGCTGAGTTATGGGGCATCACAAGACCTACAAAAAAGTCTCTTGGAGCAATTTGTAAAATTAACAGGAAGTGAGATATTTAAGCATTAAAATCACCATTTTTTGTGTTTCGAACTGTTGAGAAGGGGGGCGTATTTGAACGAACTCCTCCTAGGGCTTTCGTCCGATCCTTTTGAAACTTGGCACATGGGTTCATGAGGCTTTGACGATGAAAAGTTATCAAAATCATAACTTTTTGATGTACTATGTCAGAGGGGCGGGGCCACGAAATTCTCCATTTTGCCATAAAACTCAAAGTGCTATAACTTTGTGAAAAATTCTCCAATCTTCACAAAACTTCTCATATACAACGGTAGTCTGGCCTACAATACATTTCCACAAAAATATTCTGTAATTTGCATAGCGCCTCCTAGTGGAGACAAAAAATACCACTTTTACGAGATGGCGTGCAGCTCGGACAATATTGATCATATCCACCTCAAACTTGGTGTGGATGTTGTCAAGGCCTTGGACTTGGGGCAAATTTGCTCTATAGCGCCCCCTTGAATTTTTCAGTGGAACAGCCCCACCACAGTTTTGCCCACAGACTCACGAAACTCAGCTGAATTGTAGAACAGGGCAGTACCTACAAAAAACTATCTTGGACCAATAAGCACAAAAAAGCTCTATAGCGCCCCATGGCGCATGTTGGGGGCGCTGCAATTAGAAAAAATGTTGTGTAAAATAAAGCAAAACTCAAAGCAGTACCAAAACAAGACTGCAGTATGTAATGAGGCGGCTGGACAAAAAAGCTCTATAGCGCCCCATGGCGCCTGTTGGGGGCGCTGCAATTGGAAAAAATGTGTCAAATAAAGCAAAACTCAAAGTACATGTTGACCGTCGTCATGCTGCAATATGTTCTCAAACAGCATAATGTAGACAGAATATGACATGTAATAGTAACTGTACATTATATCAGTGAAATAAAGTTGTACATTGTCGCACATGTTGACTGTAGCCATGCTGCAATGTGTTCTCAAACAGCATAATGTGGACAGAATATGACATGTAATAGTAACTGTACATTATATCAGTGAAATAAAGTTGTACATTGTCGCACATGACTCCTGAAGGCCAGATCTGAGTCTATGAGAGCTGTCTGAAACTTCTTGTGGTTATTAAGACAGATGTTATAAAGAACGATATTATGCACATTTCGACGTGCGCACATTTCGACGTGCGCGCATATGCGAGGGCCCGACCATCGCTGCTTGCAGCTTTAATTTTTTTATTATTTTCCTTTTTCTTCCACCCAATGAATTGCCTTTTTCAAGGCTTTAATATCCCCAAAAACTCATGAAACTTTGCGTACCCCCCCAAAGTTGGGCGTAAAATTTCGTATTTTGGGGGTCTCGCGCACGAGCGTACAGAAATGGCTCTACGGCGCCACCTAGGTTTCGGTTGTCGGAGGAGCCCCCGGACACTGTTTCATCCACGCGGATGGGATTTGGAGGGTGTATGAAACATATCGAGACGCACCAAAAAGTCTCTTGGTGACCCGGGTTTCGGTAAAGGGTACGGCGGCCATTTTGGGTCAAAGTTCACGTTTTTGTGATTTTTTGGTCATTTCCAGGGGTCGTATTTGAACGAACTCCTCCTAGGGCTTTCGTCCGATCCTTTTGAAACTTGGCGTGTGTGTTCATGAGGCTTTGACGATAAAAAGTTATCAAAATCATAACTTTTTGATGTACTATGTCAGAGGGGCGGGGCCACGAAATTCTCCATTTTGCCATAAAATTTCAAAGTGCTATAACTTTGTGAAAAATTCTCCAATCTTCACCAAACTTTGAATATATAATGGCAGTCTGGCCTTAAATACATTTCCACAAAAATATTCGGTGATTTTCATAGCGCCTCCTAGTGACGACAAAAAAGACCACTTTTACGAGATGGCGTGCAGCTCGAACAATATTCATCATATCCACCTCAAACTAGGTGTGGATGTTGTCAAGGCCTTGGACTTGACATCTGAGAAATAATTTCAACTTTTCATAAAAGGGCGTGGCCGTGACGGCGCGTCAAAGTGGAAGCTGCCTTTTTTTTCACCGAAAAACCAGACTCCATTGACTTTTTGGTTGATTTTCAGGCAAAACTGTTCGGCTATCATATACTTTGTCACAGCTGTCTGAAACTTGTTGGGGTTGTTAAGACCAATGTGATGCACAATTCGGCTGCATAATTAATGAGGGGGCGGGGCAAAGCGCTCTATAGCGCCCCCTTGAATTTTTCTTTGGGACAGCCCCGCCACAGTTTTGAACACAGAGTTATGAAACTCAGCTGATTTATGGGGCATCACAAGACCTACAAAAAAGTCTCTTGGAGCAATTTGTAAAATTAACAGGAAGTGAGATATTTAAGCATGAAAATCACCATTTTTTGTGTTTCGAACTGTTGAGAAGGGGGCGTATTTGAACGAACTCCTCCTAGGGCTTTCGTCCGATCCTTTTGAAACTTGGCACATGGGTTCATGAGGCTTTGACGATGAAAAGTTATCAAAATCATAACTTTTTGATGTACTATGTCAGAGGGGCGGGGCCACGAAATTCTACATTTTGCCATAAAATTTCAAAGTGCTATAACTTTGTGAAAAATTCTCCAATCTTCACCAAACTTTGAATATATAATAGCAGTCTGGCCTAAAATACATTTCCACAAAAATATTCGGTGATTTTCATAGCGCCTCCTAGTGACGACAAAAAAGACCACTTTTACGAGATGGCGTGCAGCTCGGACAATATTGATCATATCCACCTCAAACTTGGTGTGGATGTTGTCAAGGCCTTGGACTTGGGGCAAATTTGCTCTACAGCGCCCCCTTGAATTTTTCAGTGGAACAGCCCCACCACAGTTTTGCCCACAGACTCACGAAACTCAGCTGAATTGTAGAACAGGGCAGTACCTACAAAAAACTATCTTGGACCAATAAGCACAAAAAAGCTCTATAGCGCCCCATGGCGCATGTTGGGGGCGCTGCAATTAGAAAAAATGTTGTGTAAAATAAAGTAAAACTCAAAGTACATTGTCGCACATGTTGACTGTCGCCATGCTGCAATGTGTTCTCAAACAGCATAATGTAGACAGAATATGACATGTAATAGTAACTGTACATTATATCAGTGAAATAAAGTTGTACATTGTCGCACATGTTGACTGTAGCCATGCTGCAATGTGTTCTCAAACAGCATAATGTGGACAGAATATGACATGTAATAGTAACTGTACATTATATCAGTGAAATAAAGTTGTACATTGTCGCACATGACTCCTGAAGGCCAGATCTGAGTCTATGAGAGCTGTCTGAAACTTCTTGTGGTTATTAAGACAGATGTTATAAAGAACGATATTATGCACATTTCGACGTGCGCACATTTCGACGTGCGCACATTTCGACGTGCGCGCATATGCGAGGGCCCGACCATCGCTGCTTGCAGCTTTAATTTTTTTTTTATTATTTTCCTTTTTCTTCCACCCAATGAATTGCCTTTTTCAAGGCTTTAATATCCCCAAAAACTCATGAAACTTTGCGTACCCCCCCAAAGTTGGGCGTAAAATTTCGTATTTTGGGGGTCTCGCGCACGAGCGTACAGAAATGGCTCTACGGCGCCACCTAGGTTTCGGTTGTCGGAGGAGCCCCCGGACACTGTTTCATCCACGCGGATGGGATTTGGAGGGTGTATGAAACATATCGAGACGCACCAAAAAGTCTCTTGGTGACCCGGGTTTCGGTAAAGGGTACGGCGGCCATTTTGGGTCAAAGGTCACGTTTTTGTGATTTTTTGGTCATTTCCAGGGGTCGTATTTGAACGAACTCCTCCTAGGGCTTTCGTCCGATCCTTTTGAAACTTGGCGTGTGTGTTCATGAGGCTTTGACGATAAAAAGTTATCAAAATCATAACTTTTTGATGTACTATGTCAGAGGGGCGGGGCCACGAAATTCTCCATTTTGCCATAAAATTTCAAAGTGCTATAACTTTGTGAAAAATTCTCCAATCTTCACCAAACTTTGAATATATAATGGCAGTCTGGCCTAAAATACATTTCCACAAAAATATTCGGTGATTTTCATAGCGCCTCCTAGTGACGACTAAAAAGACCACTTTTACGAGATGGCGTGCAGCTCGAACAATATTCATCATATCCACCTCAAACTAGGTGTGGATGTTGTCAAGGCCTTGGACTTGACATCTGAGAAATAATTTCAACTTTTCATAAAAGGGCGTGGCCGTGACGGCGCGTCAAAGTGGAAGCTGCCTTTTTTTTCACCGAAAAACCAGACTCCATTGACTTTTTGGTTGATTTTCAGGCAAAACTGTTCGGCTATCATATACTTTGTCACAGCTGTCTGAAACTTGTTGGGGTTGTTAAGACCAATGTGATGCACAATTCGGCTGCATAATTAATGAGGGGGCGGGGCAAAGCGCTCTATAGCGCCCCCTTGAATTTTTCTTTGGGACAGCCCCGCCACAGTTTTGAACACAGAGTTATGAAACTCAGCTGATTTATGGGGCATCACAAGACCTACAAAAAAGTCTCTTGGAGCAATTTGTAAAATTAACAGGAAGTGAGATATTTAAGCATGAAAATCACCATTTTTTGTGTTTCGAACTGTTGAGAAGGGGGCGTATTTGAACGAACTCCTCCTAGGGCTTTCGTCCGATCCTTTTGAAACTTGGCACATGGGTTCATGAGGCTTTGACGATGAAAAGTTATCAAAATCATAACTTTTTGATTTGCTATGTCAGAGGGGCGGGGCCACGAAATTCTACATTTTGCCATAAAATTTCAAAGTGCTATAACTTTGTGAAAAATTCTCCAATCTTCACCAAACTTTGAATATATAATAGCAGTCTGGCCTAAAATACATTTCCACAAAAATATTCTGTGATTTTCATAGCGCCTCCTAGTGACGACAAAAAAGACCACTTTTACGAGATGGCGTGCAGCTCGGACAATATTGATCATATCCACCTCAAACTTGGTGTGGATGTTGTCAAGGCCTTGGACTTGGGGCAAATTTGCTCTACAGCGCCCCCTTGAATTTTTCAGTGGAACAGCCCCACCACAGTTTTGCCCACAGACTCACGAAACTCAGCTGAATTGTAGAACAGGGCAGTACCTACAAAAAACTATCTTGGACCAATAAGCACAAAAAAGCTCTATAGCGCCCCATGGCGCATGTTGGGGGCGCTGCAATTAGAAAAAATGTTGTGTAAAATAAAGTAAAACTCAAAGTACATTGTCGCACATGTTGACTGTCGCCATGCTGCAATGTGTTCTCAAACAGCATAATGTAGACAGAATATGACATGTAATAGTAACTGTACATTATATCAGTGAAATAAAGTTGTACATTGTCGCACATGTTGACTGTAGCCATGCTGCAATGTGTTCTCAAACAGCATAATGTGGACAGAATATGACATGTAATAGTAACTGTACATTATATCAGTGAAATAAAGTTGTACATTGTCGCACATGACTCCTGAAGGCCAGATCTGAGTCTATGAGAGCTGTCTGAAACTTCTTGTGGTTATTAAGACAGATGTTATAAAGAACGATATTATGCACATTTCGACGTGCGCACATTTCGACGTGCGCGCATATGCGAGGGCCCGACCATCGCTGCTTGCAGCTTTAATTAGGGCCCGAGCACGGAAACCGTGCGAAGCCCTATTGTATTTCAAATGTTTATTTTTTTTTTTTTATTATTATTATTATTAGGGCCCGAGCACGGAAACCGTGCGAAGCCCTATTGTATTTCAAATGTTTATTATTTTTTTTTAGGGCCCGAGCACGGAAACCGTGCGAAGCCCTATTGTATTTCAAATGTTTATTTTTTTTTTTTTATTATTATTTTCCTTTTTCTTCCACCCAATGAATTGCCTTTTTCAAGGCTTTAACATCCCCAAAAACTCATGAAAATGTGCGTACCCCCCCAAAGTCGGGCGTAAAATTTTGTATTTTGGAGGTCTCGCGCACGAGCGTACAGAAATGGCTCTACGGCGCCACCTAGGTTTCGGTTGTCGGAGGAGCCCCCGGACACGGTTTCATCCACGCGGATGGGATTTGGAGGGTGTATGAAACATATCGAGACGCACCAAAAAGTCTCTTGGTGACCCGGGTTTCGGTAAAGGGTACGGCGGCCATTTTGGGTCAAAGTTCACGTTTTTGTGATTTTTTGGTCATTTCCAGGGGTCGTATTTGAACGAACTCCTCCTAGGGCTTTCGTCCGATCCTTTTGAAACTTGGCGTGTGTGTTCATGAGGCTTTGACGATGAAAAGTTATCAAAATCATAACTTTTTGATGTACTATGTCAGAGGGGCGGGGCCACGAAATTCTCCATTTTGCCATAAAATTTCAAAGTGCTATAACTTTGTGAAAAATTCTCCAATCTTCACCAAACTTTGAATATATAATGGCAGTCTGGCCTAAAATGCATTTCCACAAAAATATTCGGTGATTTTCATAGCGCCTCCTAGTGACGACAAAAAACACCACTTTTACGAGATGGCGTGCAGCTCGAACAATATTCATCATATCCACCTCAAACTAGGTGTGGATGTTGTCAAGGCCTTGGACTTGACATCTGAGAAATAATTTCAACTTTTCATAAAAGGGCGTGGCCGTGACGGCGCGTCAAAGTGGACGCTGCCTTTTTTTTCACCGAAAAACCAGACTCCCTTTACTTTTTGGCTAATTTTCAGGCAAAACTGTTCGGCTATCATATACTTTGTCACAGCTGTCTGAAACTTCTTGGGGTTGTTAAGACCAATGTTACGCAAAATTCGGCTGCATAATTAATGAGGGGGCGGGGCAAAGCGCTCTATAGCGCCCCCTTGAATTTTTCTTTGGGACAGCCCCGCCACAGTTTTGAACACAGAGTTATGAAACTCAGCTGAGTTATGGGGCATCACAAGACCTACAAAAAAGTCTCTTGGAGCAATTTGTAAAATTAACAGGAAGTGAGATATTTAAGCATGAAAATCACCATTTTTTGTGTTTCGAACTGTTGAGAAGGGGGCGTATTTGAACGAACTCCTCCTAGGGCTTTCGTCCGATCCTTTTGAAACTTGGCACATGGGTTCATGAGGCTTTGACGATGAAAAGTTATCAAAATCATAACTTTTTGATTTGCTATGTCAGAGGGGCGGGGCCACGAATTCTCCATTTTGCCATAAAACTCAAAGTGCTATAACTTTGTGAAAAATTCTCCAATCTTCACAAAACTTTGAATATATAATAGCAGTCTGGCCTAAAATACATTTCCACAAAAATATTCGGTGATTTGCATAGCGCCTCCTAGTGGAGACAAAAAATACCACTTTTACGAGATGGCGTGCAGCTCGGACAATATTGATCATATCCACCTCAAACTTGGTGTGGGTGTTGTCAAGGCCTTGGACTTGGGGCAAATTTGCTCTATAGCGCCCCCTTGAATTTTTCAGTGGAACAGCCCCACCACAGTTTTGCCCACAGACTCACGAAACTCAGCTGAATTGTAGAACAGGGCAGTACCTACAAAAAACTATCTTGGACCAATAAGCACAAAAAAGCTCTATAGCGCCCCATGGCGCATGTTGGGGGCGCTGCAACTAGAAAAAAATGTTGTGTTAAATAAAGCAAAACTGAAAGCAGTACCAAAACAAGACTGCAGTATGTAATGAGGCGGCTGGACAAAAAGCTCTATAGCGCCCCATGGCGCCTGTTGGGGGCGCTGCAATTGGAAAAAATGTGTAAAATAAAGCAAAACTCAAAGTACATTGTCGCACATGTTGACTGTCGCCATGCTGCAATGTGTTCTCAAACAGCATAATGTAGACAGAATATGACATGTAATAGTACCTGTACATTATATCAGTGAAATAAAGTTGTACATTGTCGCACATGTTGACTGTAGCCATGCTGCAATGTGTTCTCAAACAGCATAATGTGGACAGAATATGACATGTAATAGTAACTGTACATTATATCAGTGAAATAAAGTTGTACATTGTCGCACATGACTCCTGAAGGCCAGATCTGAGTCTATGAGAGCTGTCTGAAACTTCTTGTGGTTATTAAGACCGATGTTATAAAGAACGATATTATGCACATTTCAACGTGCGCACATTTCGACGTGCGCACATATGCGAGGGCCCGACCATCGCTGCTTGCAGCTTAATTTGGGCCCGAGCACGGAAACCGTGCGAAGCCCTATTGTATTTCAAATGTTTATTTTTTTTTTTTTTATTATATTTCCTTTTTCTCTTTTTCTTCCACCCAATGAATTGCCTTTTTCAAGGCTTAATATCCCCAATATCCCCAAAAACTCATGAAAATGTGCGTACCCCCCCAAAGTCGGG